>JAGDQP010063278.1:0-11747 GCA_022664845.1 Lepisma saccharinum
TATTAATTTACTTCATATGTAATTCCCAAGGAGCAGCCTGTTTCAGTGCAGTTTTCCCAAGTTGACGACCGTAGCAGAATACTGACCGGCAACAGCCAATGAGAGACGTGGCTCAAATCAGACAACAAGGAGCGGACGGGTGTGTGGCTTAACCACCTAAATTCCCAATGAAATAAATCAACAATCAGATCTTACAAATTATTTATGAAGATTTAAAACGAAAGAAAAATTGTTGAAGAAAATAATGCAATAACATATTCAAAGAATAATTAAGTAATAACATAAGAAACAATAAGAATAAAAATCCCACCAATACAACAATGAAAGAGATGACCTTAATGGCTCGGCTTTATTGTCATCTGGACAAATAAAACCCTTTGAAGGAAGCCGAAGTATCACCGACAAAGCACAAACCAAAAAGAAAAATAGGACACAAAGAAAAAAAAGGGGAGAGAGTATGTTGGGACCCCCTTCAATGGGTCGCTACAAGTGTGTACGTATGCATATTGATGATAAAGATGTGTGTATGGAGAGGGGATGTCATTGGTGTACTTTTAGAAACTTCATGAGCTGAGACCAGTTATGCGTGATATTGGTTGCTGTTGGGAACGGTTTCAGCTTGAAAACATTTTTTTTTCAATCTGGGGAGAAAAAGGACGGATTCAAAGACGAATCTGGCGTGGGCGAAAAATGTTTGTGAAAAAAGAAATGCTAATGAAACCGAAACCTTGGGCTCTTTGATCTAAAACACAGGATACAAAGCTCCATTTCCCAAATGTACACAGAGACAAAGATCAACAAATACCCACATACACTTGTATGTTCTACAGCCAGAGGGAAAAAAAGGATCTGTACTTTGCATTCTCCATCTAATCCGTGTACATGGTTAGGTGAGTGTCCTATGATGATAATGTTGAAGTTATTTTTCCTGAAACTATGAGACTGTCAAAGGTTGTCACAAAATAGGTTGAACTGATAAAATATAGCATATATTTGAGAACACAAGTACTATGGTATTAACGTTACGTTAAGATTAAGAGAACACGAAAAATAAAGCTTTCGCAGAGAATAAACTTCATTCAAAATGTAATTTATCTTTTCAATTATTAAGTGGTGATGATAATACGGCTAATACTCATCGAGAGGGTTACGCCCTTTATTAGGGAAGGTATATTACAAGTTATGAGAAGTATAAGATTGGGTCTGATCAAAGAGATTTTTACAGAATAAAAGCTAATGAACTCAACTTCTTAAGAAACTTTCTCTACTAACAAGGGAACGTTCCGAAGGGGACGGGTTCATAACAGTAATGGTCACGGCAGTTGTAAGTTGTAACGTAATACGTGCTATGTAAATTGAGCTTGCAAATCGCTGTTAGTAAGATGGTAGGATGGTTCAGTGGATAAGGCGTCGGTTTGCCACATAGAAAACCCGGGTTTGAATCCCGGAACGGCCAAAATAATATTTTCTTTCTTTTTTAAAACATTTCTATATGCTTATATCACTTATTAATAATAGACCAATTTACGTATATAGACATGATGTAACAGATTTCGAAAAAAATTTAATATATATGTAAACTTTATTTTCTTACAACGTTGAAAATCTAAAAGAGAAGTATAAAATGTTCCCATAGAACTCGTAGAATTTGACCTGAGACTTAGATATCTAAAGGCCATAAATGAAATTAAATTTAGCTTGTAGGATCATACTTCGGCTATAATTAAAATAATTGTGGCGCGAACATTGAAACCAGAAGTAGTAAAAAGTCCTGCATTTGTAGTGAGTTTCTAATTAACAGTTGTTTAACATAAATCATTAAACAAATGTACTCAATTACGTTGTACGCATAGTTCGTCAACATCGTAGTAGCAAATTGTAACAGTAAATGCATGGTACAGTCATATGACATGTTTCGAACTTTAGTGACGTAAGAATACAACGTCACGAAAAGATTCATTTGTACGAATGAATCATAATTGACGTGTTAGGGGGGGGGGAAACGATGAGACTCCATCTTAGACTCATTTTACAGTATCCACCCAAATGCAAGAGAGTCATCGTTCTTTCCTCTTAGGCAATATTTTCAACTGTATTTTTCGCTTCATTCTCATCGCTCTTTCCTTTTAGCAGTCTGCATCATTGTAGTACACCTTGTGAGCTAACAGATGGCACTATTAGTTTAAAATCGACCAAAAATGGAGTTTCATTATTTACTCCCCTGTCTCTTCAATTGTAATGCAATAAGTTCATGTGGTAAAATATATCGTTTAAAATGAAGTAAAAACTAATAGAGTAAATAATTTATTGGCAAAAGTATATACAAATGTACATCTCAGGAAAATCTCGGCGGATATTTGTTTTATGTAATTATGTAGTCATATTGGTGCTGAAATACAGTATTGTCAGTCGGAGGGAAATTTCCCGGAAAACGGGAAAATCTAGTACCAAAAAAAGGGGGAAAAGAAAAACATAAAAAACCGGGAACTTTTGTTAGATCTTTTTGACACATTAAAAAAATCCATTAATTTTTAAAGAAAACTTAGAATCTGGGAAAGTTTTACAAAAAACTGGAAATTATTCAGTATTTTGAGGGAAATATTGCGACTCGAACCTGACAACACTGCTGAAATAGATAAATGATAATGCAATTAAAACAAAAGTTTTTAAAATCTTGTCCAAAATACCTGTAAGAAAAATTAAACCTTGTAATATTATCGTACTTAACCAACTTTTTTTTCAAATTCAGGGCTATATACGTAAGATTTTTTTTTTCAGCTTGACCCGCAGGGCTGGGCAGCCATTTTGGCAACTTCCGGAGCACACTTGGAAACACGTCCGGTACGGCACATAACTTTTGCCTAAACAGAACTTTTGAGTAGACAGTACTTTCGCGTATACCCACCGCTAACAGGGGGCTGCGCCTTCCTGAAGGCTATAAATAAAATATTTGAACTTGAAGCCCACGGGCGAAGTTTCGCAGGTTGTCTGTCCATCAGATTCACCAGGGGTATGCCGTGATATTACATGGTGTTCGATTTGTAGCGGGGGCGGTTAAGATTTCCCCCATCTGCAAAAATAATCCCTGGTTCTGTTTACAGATATATATACCTGGGATATGGACGATCCCAAAATACCGTATAATACATACCTCACTAATTCTTCCCCCTCTCTGGAAAATGTACCAGTCGAACACAAATGTTACGGTAATTAAGGCTCTGGCTGATAATTGCCTCATCTTCTACCTAACTCATCCCGACCTGAGCTAAAGATGCCAAAAGCTCGTAAATAAATTTAATCCGAAATAATTATTACGTAATACGTAATTTTAATAGTCTGTTCGTTTGTACTGTTAAGTAGTTCTCATTATAGCCGAAGGATTTTCAACTAAATATTAACTTTTAATTATATTTGTACTATTTATTAGAAGAGAATATGTAACTGAATCTCTAAAACCTCTGATAATTACATACGATAATTTTCCGACAGTTGTAATATGAACTACTCTGTCATGTCCTAACGACAGTCTATCACTCTACTCCACAGATAACAAGATACAGAAAATTAATTTAGTCTGAACTGGTGCTTCTACACTGTTTTTAAGTTTGGAATAAATAACTCCCATTTAGATAGTTTTTCCTAAACTGCTATTTTTAATTTTCACATATATTTTAAAATATAAGTTACTGCTGTCACTGTTATGAAAAAGTAATCGTTTTGTCCATCATTATAATAAACAGTGTGTTGGATTGATGGAATAAAAAGCTATGTGATATCATTCAGTGCCACGCCGCTCTGTGGACAAGTTTCAACTTCTTTGTCGTTTTTCTCAGTATTGGCAAAATGTAACATAGACGTTTGTTCGCGCATACGATTCAAATGTTAATAGCGAGGAGAAAATGTTATGACTTTACAATTGCTGTTTAAGATAGTATCTAGATCGCCTACACTTATAAATCCGACCCTGATTTACGTTTCATCATGCTCGTCTCAAGAAATGACATTTACTTCTGAAAGTCCTAAAGAAAATTCATCTGTTTTTAAAGTTTTGGATAAGGCTCGCAGGCTTAAAAATTGACTCAAATCTCAGAAAGTCTGTTCTAAAATACTGATAGAGTTTTAAACTTTTGATAAACTTTACTTGAACTTAAACTTTACTTGATAAAATATTATAGATCCTTGTGCACTGAATAGCGAACAGAAAATAAAAAGTAAAGCACCTTCCATGAATTTCACTTAATATGAACGTAGCCATAAATTACAACACAAAGTTTCTGTTAGATTTCTCCCAATGTTTGATCTTTGTTACAGAGAGAAAGACATGATACACATAATGGATTGTTAAGTGTCATAAAGATTAAAGTGCTAATAGACAGAGCTGGTGGTAGCTTCGAAATGAAGTAATTGACTTTTCAGTGAAAGATGTCGTAAGAATTATCACCAACTAACCTCTTCTTGCCCAACAATTTCACAATTTCAAACAACCATTATATAAAAAAAATGTATCAGAGATCGGGATTTAATGTTCTTTTCGGTATATACGTTCGAATGAAAACAATATTTCATGCAAATACCGAATGATCAGTTGGGAACGTTCTCTTGTAACTACCATAGAACCTTCTCGTAATCGACGCTGTACGTCAGCAAAATATTGTAATATTTACTGGTTTATAGTCATGCTGATTTCAAAAGTACTGTGACGTAGACTGCAAAAATTGATAACATGAAGTTCAACAAAAAATGAATACAGTTGAGTCCTCTGTTTTCATTGTACAGGACTATTTTAAGTAATTACACTTCACTTGCAACACTGAGGGATAAATTGTATTTTACCACTATCGTGCATAATTAACAATTTTTGAAAACTTGCTTTCTGAAAAAAAAAAATCAAAATTGACTTTTCTGTTAATCTACATTAATAATTTAGATGATGATGACGGTACCAACTTTTGCAAAATTTGATTTTAACCTCTGTGATTAACTGTGAAAGCGTGTGCGTTTTACAAAACTAGCTTTCTTCTATGCAAGAGTTACTGGAAAAACATGGTTTATGCAGAACGTTTTTAGAAAAAAATACACACTGAATAATAAGATAATTGTCCCTAAATGAGTACTTTGATGTAATGAGAAATGGAATGTTTTGAAAACATTATAGTTAGAAGAGGACTGGGAAATCTATAATCTGAAAGAAAAATTAAGTGAGATTTAAATAGTAAGTTACAGTTTTTAAATTTCAAATGTTTGAGTTATAAAAATACAGCAAAAATCAGTGAGAGAAAGCGTGTAATCAATTTCAGTGACGTAATCATTCTCAGGATGAGAAACAATTGTGGAAGTATTGAAACCAGGGAAGGAAACCTTTAAACATGAATAGTGTTTCCATAATTACAGAAACAATCAAACCATGTGAGTGAACAGAAGAGCATTACAAAACTGATGTTACTCTTTGTTGTACTAGAAGACACTAAAAATGTTTCATCAAGATGTGATGAAACACATTTAATTGAGAGATGAAAATAATTTTGCAGTTTTTTACGAAATATCAGAGGTTGAAGAAATGCAGTGAAAACGTGGATAAAACTCATGGGGCTAGAACCTCACCAATAAGAAGAATATGATGTTATATTTATTTTGATTTTTTTAATACTTGTTATCTATTGAAACTGTGCAAATGTTACATAACATAGAAGAGTGGTGTTTAATAATACTCATATTCTAAAATAAATAGCTTATATTTCAAGTAAATTTCAGTTTAGTACCAAACATCGTTTCCATATTACAAAAGTTATAACATTATATTCGGTGTAGAAAGCAAATTTAGGAGAAACTGTTGAATTTTAAAGTTTCATACAGTGCATACTTGTTAATTATATTTTGAAGCCCATGCAACCTCTTAATGATCTTTAATTATGGAATTAAGTGATAAAAAAAAAGTAAATCAATAACTTTAAACATCCTCTTGACAATTAGCTTTTTATCTCTCGTGAACAATTTTTATTTTCTTCAGAAACCAAGTTTTGCAAAAAACGTTCCTCAATTCTAAATAAACGTGCGACTGGGGAATGATGACGACAAGAACTTAGCTTAAATCAGAAAATGTTGAGATTTAAACAAAAAAAAAATGTTGATTTTTGAAGAAAAACAGTGTTTAATATGTCATTCTTTACATCTCTTTCACATTATCTTAATTCAAAACTAAAAAGGATAAATGCCTTGGTCTACGTATATAAGTTTACCTGTTTACAAATTGGAACGTTAATCATTCACAATGCGTTTTAATTTTTTACGGTGTATCTGTTTAGTTTTGTGTAACTTATTATTCTATTTTTACTGAAATTTTTAATGTAGTTTACATTTTTAATTTCTTTAATTTTACGTGCTTTCGTAGCTTGACTAACAAAAAGGGACCTTATAAAATCCCGCTCGGTATATTCATCGCTCTGTGTTCAAAAATAAATCCCAGGAAAGACAAGATGTAGAGAGGTGAACTTAGAAACAAACGTCTTGGCTACACTAACTCAGAGACGCTAAAAAAAAAATGATTTGTGCTGTAAGTCAGTGTTTCCAACCCATTTTTCAATTATTTTTTTTTTCACATGAGTATCATTTCGTTAAAGCTATCTGAATCAAACTTGCCATGCCATAAACATTATTACTTATCGTAGAAATATACTGGGAGGTTCCCTGTCTCCAAACACCTCAGTTGACAACATTGCTAACATACTTTTTTTATAAAATTCCATTTTTTAAATTGCTTAGAATACCGTTAGATGTTGCAGAACCAAATTAGGCATGAATATTATTCCACAGATTAGAAAAATAGTGTGGGTTGTCCCCGTCCCATAAAACCCCAGTTATCAGTATTTCTAAACTATTTTCTCTAAAATTCCATTTTTTTTAAAATTGCTTCCATTAGCTTAGACGTAACATAACGAAACTTGCCATAAACATTATTCGAGACAGTATAAGATAATACCTGAGCAAAGCAATACGTTTTATTTTAAAGATGCCTGACGAAGCTAAGTAGTTAGTTAGTTGGCGAAACTGTTACACGTTTTTAGTTTTTTAAAATAAAACGTATTACTTTGCTCAGCCATTATCTTACTTCTTAAATGCTCGCTGTTCATTAGTAAATATTTTAATTGGACTTTATTTATTATTTTCGTGACTGAATATTAGTAAGTTTGAAGACTACAAGGAAAAGCATGGGGCGCGTCTATTGAAGAATTTATAAAGTGATTGTACATGAGAGCGAGCGTGCCCCATGCTTTTCTTTTTAGTCATGTATAAGTAGAATCTTTTTTTAAGTAATTTCCTTAAAAACAAAATTATGGTTTACTTTTTAGTATGCATTGTTTTATTTTGTTGGTTCTTTTAAGAAAAGTATGTTTTTAAAGTCTTTTTTAGAAATATATTTTTAAAAATAAAAACAATTTATAATTACGGTAATCTTTATCGATGACCCTGTATAATCATTCAAGAAATATATCCTTTATTCTCTCCCTTATTTATTAAAATATTATAACACTCCATAGAAAGGGAAATCTGAGAGATGTCTTGATTAAGTTTTTGAGAATTGTGCCAAAGTTCAATATATATATATATATATATATATATATATCTTCCTCTCTGTTTCTCACTGTGTATGTACAGAATGGGCTTACAAGAGCTAGTTTTCTAAAATAATTCAAAATCAAGCCTTAGAAGACTGATTGTACTAAATTATAGCAGTAAATGAAACCAGAGTGTGAGTACAATATATTTATTTTTTCTCTTTGCATTTTATTTAAATATTATTCTTACGGGAAAATACCTTACATTGTTTTCACTACATTGATTTATACTTGGAGACAAACTAATTTGCCTGACAAGTTGAGTGCAGCATGGAATAATGTCATGTCCCTGCTGGATTTATTCAGGTGACAGGCTTTCAATCCCCCACCTCCTCTTCGGAATTACCTTCTTCCCTCTCTCCTCCGACTCACGTATTTTATTCTCCTCTTTACTAAACCAGCGTCTCCCGAGTGAGCTCTCACAATTGGACGGTAACATGTTCCTGCTTTCTTCTTTTTTTTCTTTCTCTCTAAAAAAAAATAAAAGAAAATAGCGAAGGAGAAAAAAACTGAAAGTGAGATATCTCCAGGAAAAAAAAAACTTGGAAAAGCAATTCCTGTATCCGATTTAAGCATCTAGAATGAGGAAGAAAAAAAGGAAAAATAAACCAATAAACTGATTCTCTGTTAAAATGGTTTCCTGGTATTGTAAAGAGGTCGAGCAAGATTGACATCAACTCGCGTTGCAAACTTTCCACAAAATAATGCGTTTTAGAGAGAGAGAGAGAGAGAGAGAGAGAGAGAGAGAAGCAATGGAGGAGAAATGTGAGGAGAAAAATAATGAACGTTTATAAGAATCGAAAATGCCAGATTGAATTTCTCAATCAAAGTTTTGAACTCTAACCTTTTCCCCACTTTACCCCCAAAAATGTGTGCTAATGTTTCAAGCATGGTACGAAGTATAAAGTAAGTTTTTCTAGAGATTTGTCTAAGCATAGTAATCTATAAGTATGTTAAAGTGAATGCTTTCAAGTTATTAGAAACTCGCTTTGATATTTAAGGATATATGATACATGTCAAGGTATTAAATGTCACTATGCTATCTTGCACTTGCAGTGATGGTATGGGATTACTTCTAGAAACCAGATACGATACGGGAGTTTAGATCATACGGTACTTTCAAAACAGTCACTATTTGCAGGAAGATGGACAAATTAGGCAACTGACTGCTTAGATATTCCCACTAACATTATTAGCGAAAAACAAGCACATTTCAGTTTTCAAGAATATTTAAAAAATAAGTTTCACAAATTTTTTCCTTTTCTTTTGTCATTCTACATCTTTGATTATCGCCAATTTCAAATACTTTGCCAAATTCAAATGAGTAGATTTTCTCATTGCTTTGTCAAGTTTCAAATGAGTCAATTTTAGTTTGTCACGTTTCATATAATAGTAGACTTTTCCCGTGGTTTTTCAAGTTTCAAATGAGTCAATTTTTAAATACTTTGTCAGGTTTCAAGTGCGTATTTTGTTTCGAAGCTTTCTTCCAGTTTCAAATTAGTCACTTTTGCAATACTTTGTCGAGTTTCAAATGAATGAATTTTTGAACACTTTGTTAAGTTTCAAATTAGTCAATTTTTAAATATTATATTAAGTTTGAAATGAGTAAATTTTCAACACTTTATCAAGTTTTAAAATTAGTATTGAAAAAAAAGCACTTTCTCGCTTTTGATACGTGTTTGTAGAAATTTTGGTACAATTTTTTTCACTCGCTTTCACTTATTAAGAGTGTACCATTAACCTATTTTGGTAGCATAATACTTCATAGTAATTCACACCTATTTTCAACTTAATATCATATATTTTCCTAAACTCTTTGTTCATTGGTCCACAGGAAATTCTTCTCTTAATTGCTATTATCCGTCGTCATTTCTTTTGTAAACTTTATATTATTCACTCCAACCTTTTCTATAAGTGAATTAAATATTTGTTTTTGTTTTTACAGAAACATGTATATTACGTAAGTTAGGACCTAAAACAAGTGCCTTTGAAGACAGTCGGTCATTAAGCATTATTATTATTTCGTGATCATGAACTGCTTGTACAGTAAAACCTCAACAATATATAAAACTGAAATATATATATATATCTCTCTCTCTCTCTCTGATGACGATTGCTTGTTTCTCTAATTGTCCTCTTGCTTTAGAAGCGATCTTCCTTTCTCAAGAGACAGTTTGCAAAAGAATCTCTTTTGATTTTCCTCAAACAAACTAACTGTTTTGAATATGCTACACGTAACTGCTCTCACGGTGGCTCAGTTGGTAGAACACTCACCTCTGGTGCCAAGGGTTGTGAAATCGATCCCTGCTCATACCATGTGGGGTTTGTGGTGGACAAACATCGTGTGCGTGGGTTTTCTCGGGTTTCTCCCGTTTTCTCCCACTTTCTTCATTCCACCAACTCATCCGATCATCATTCGTACGTTCTGAGCCATAGTTGCTTATTTATGGCTCGGGCAGGGATAGGGAGGGCAAAGAAATCGTATTTCAAAGTTACCATCCCAGCATTTTACCTGGTGATTAAGACAAACCGAGGAAAATACTTCAGGATTGTCGTCAGCTAGTATCGAACCAAGGACCCTGCTGAATGGGAAGCCAATGCTCTACCAACTGAGCTACGTCAGCTCGGTAATTTAGTACGGAGTAGTTTATCCCCGCGTCAAATCAATCTTGCTTTTTAAGTAGAAATAAATTTAAATACAGTACAGTAGAAATAAAGTACAAATAAATTTAAAAAAGGAATCTCCATTTGCTTTGAATTTCTTCAAACAAGTGATCTTTAGTGGCAACTTAAGGGTTTGAAAATTGAAGAAAAATAAATAAGTTTTATCAAGAAAAATTTTGAATTAGATTTCACGTTGTTCTGAATCTAAAACAGGCTATCTATGATGGAACCCCTTAATCTTCTCGAAAAAGAAAAAAAGAAGTATTAGGATTCCATCATATTCCGGGATGAAAATATGTGTAAGTTTGTAACAATTCTAAATCCAGAAAGAGTAGAGCCATGATTCTGGTGTCGTCGAACTTGTCTCATTTTTTCGAATACTATGGTATAGAGTGTCTAGAGTGTTTAGTTTAAGATTTCGTTTTGGACAGACACATACACAAACAGACAGGACATTAACCAGTATATAGAGAGACATGCAAAAGTAGATATGTGAATACAGCTTTGGTGAAACCTGTGTGTGTATTTCTCAAGGTGTCATGACAGCTGATTATTAAGTTTCCAGACTAGAAACATCTCTAAGAGTTCTCTCTTCAAAGGAGGATACTTTTATGGACGTCGGCTGAAAGACAACTCTATTTTCAACATCATAGATATTAAAGTTTTTCACGGTAGCAAGTTTATTCGCAGGTGATAAAGAAACCCCTTCATTTTCTTGGTTTACAACTCATATAATCTCTACTGCTTGTAAAACCCTCTACAATCTGCTCACTGACACAGTGCTATAGGTTCTTTCTACCGACTGCATCATAGACCTAAAATTAAATTTAGAAAAGAGAAAAAAAGGTATATTCCTCCTCTATCTAGAAAGTTCTCCAAAAGCTACCTTTAAGGATCCTTCAGTATAAACCCAGAATGGAGAATTTTAGAGCTTGCTCTATGTCACACTTCAGTGCATTTTTTATATTTCTTTAAGCAATAGTGAAAAACTATAAAAGTGATACTTCAGTTTCTTTTACGATTTAAACACTAAGGCATCTCCCCCCCCCCCCCCCCCCCCTCTCACACACACACACATAGGGAGAGGGGGGAGACAGAAATCCTTATGCTCTATAAAAATTACATAGCCACTTTTGCGAAATTATAACTTTAGTTTATTCCCTCAATGAACTATGTGTTATAGCTTATACACAAAAGAATTGGATAATAAATATTTAATAACCAAGCGGCAGTACCTGAGGTGGTAAAGCGTTGGCTTCATATTCTGAAGGTTCTGAGCATATTCTAGTGCAGAAAAAACTGAGGGGGGGGGGCAGCTCTCAACGTTGCATATTATGTATATATAAAGTGTTTCTATTTTGATGCTGTCTTGCTGTCCAGAATCTACATTCTCTTTTTTCCTCTTTTGCCTTCCCACCATTCATTCCAATGCGTTTCTCAGTACAAGCTCTTCTCAGACAATGACCCAAC
>JAGDQP010063279.1:0-11747 GCA_022664845.1 Lepisma saccharinum
TCAAGAGTGAGCGTTCTGACCGTTTTGGTGGGCGTTCTGACCATTTTCAAGAGTGGGCGTTCTGACCATTTAGGTGGGCAATCTGACCGTTTTAAGAGTGGGCGTTCTGACCGCTTTTAAGAACGTTAAGAATATGATGTTTTCAGCGTTGGACGATGTTAATTTTTTTTATGTTTGGATATTCGGATCAGTGGGCGTTCTGACCAGTACACACTAAGTAGTGGGCTTTCTGACGGTTTCGGTGGGCGTTCTGACCATTTTGAAAAGTGGGCGTTCTGACCGATTATACATGTGGGCGTTCTGACCATTTTGTTGGGCTTTCTGACCATATTTACTTGTGGGCGTTCTGACCAGTGGGCGTTCTGACCATTTCTACATTTGGGTGTTCTGACCTATATAGTGGGCGTTCTGACCATTTTGGTGGGCGTTCTGACCAGTGGGCGTTCTGACCATTTCTGAATTTGGGCGTTTCGCCGTTTTGGTGGGCGATCTGACCGTTTTGGTAGGCGTTCTGACCATTTTCAGAAGTGGGCAATCTGACCAGTGGGCGTTCTGACATAGACCCATTTAAAAGCAGAAAATCCGGGACACTTTACTATCATATGTGGACCCCAGAGGTTAATGCACTATGGGGTCTAAGTGCATTTTTGAATAAAAACAAGTTGGGGGTAATCTTTTATATATAACCCAAAATATGTGTGACACAAAAATGTCAATTTTTGTACATGGACATATGAAGGTCCAAGGTTTTTTTGTACAAAATATGACAAATTCTGTCTCACATATATTTCGGTTTATATATAACAGATTACCTCCAACTTGTTTTTATTCAAAAATGCACTTAGAACCCTTGACTTCTGGGGTCCACATATTTAAAATGTTCGAAATAGGAGGGGAAAAGTACATTAATTAATTTCCTTGAAAATTTGTAAGCACATTATAGGTAACGAGCCAAAATATTGGTAGTCTTCTTTTCGCTCTCAATTTAATTCAACTGTGGTTTATTTTTAACTGACAGGAAAAACTGAAGTCACAATGAATTTTGTTTTATTTCAGGACATGATTCTTCTGAACAGAAGTAAAATTTCAGTCATGGAAATGTGGAAATGGTCCTTTCAAGTGCCGGAGCCAACGCTAGCCATCTGGTTTTAGAATCTCCGAAGAAATTGTGTGTATTAACATATACAAAACGACCAAAGTTTTGCAAAGTTGCAACACGAACAGAGTACGGATAAAAATAAGAATATCTTATATAACATAGTGTCTCTGTTTACCGGTAGCAAGCCACTTGCATTTTTAGTAATACTGTGCGGAATATGCACGACACAACCCAAATCTAATGTATTTATATAAATTTGACTTTATTTTAGGGAAAACATTAATCATTTCTGCGCAGTGGATCCCACAAAAATTAGTATTTGTATTTTCAGCTGATAATGCAATTAGCTTAAGAAGGCTCAATCCACCTTTTTCGTTTTACGTCAATTATTCAAATTTTAGTAGAGGAAAACACACATTAACTTTCAGAGACCAAAGTTCGTTTCATCCTTCAATAATGAGTAAAATTATTAATAGTAAACTCAGGATTGTGTGCAGACACTTTTGAGACAAAATAATGTCCCAATATTGTCTGCATACCAATCCTGTAGTTACTACAAGCATTTAATTAAAAGTAAGTGTACTCATTATTGAAGAACGAAACGAATATTGGTCTGTGAAAGTCAATTTATATTTTTTTCTAATGAAATTTGAATAATTGACGTAAAACGAAAACGGTGGGAAACCCCACTTGGATTTAGCCTTAATTACATTATTAGTATATCTGATTGTTGTATTTTCTTTCGTGTTAGCTGAAAATGCGTGACATTTGTATGTCCTGAGAAATGTTTTCCGGACGCCGGCACGCAGATCATGATTCCGGTACGGTCCCGGAAGTTTCAGGACGTATATCAAAACCTACCCGTGTACTTTCAACTTATTCATCTAATTTAATTTCTTTCCCTATCCTTTGGCTTTAGATTCGATGTGTTATTTATGTGAGGTTGGGTTACATCAAATATGAAAAAGTGGTTCTTTTATAATTTATCGCGAACACGGTTCTTTGCTTCAGTTCCGAATCTCCTGTTACATTTTACGATCAAGGCATTCATTCAATTAATGTTGCTATGGAACAGATTAAGAACTATGGTTAAATCGTATAAATCATGGGACAACAGTGGAATATAATTGAATAACATCATCTTATATAATAAATATGAATGTCATAATGTGGATGGTTTTGTCTCCTCATCTTGTCAAAAACGCTAGCCAGTTTGCAATGATTTTTGCATATGAGTAGATAATGGTTTAAATTGGAAAGTTATGATACTTTTATAAACCGGAAGTGACTGTGTCGCGAACTATTATTATAAGAGCGATTTTATTATTATAACAAAGCAATAAATATATTGCTTCAATTTGTAATTTAACACAACAATCAGACATAATTAAATTAGTTTATAATTTTTTAAAATTGAATATGGATTGCTGTAAATAAAAATACGTAAATTTAATGTTTTAAAGCATTATAGTAGTATTTGGCAGGAGTATGTTATAGTAGTAGTAGTAGTAGTAGTTGTTGTTGTTGTATTTGTAGTAGTAGTAGTGGTGGTATTATTAGTATTAGTAGCAGTAGTAAAATAGTAGTTTTTGTAGTAGTAGTAGTAGTAGGAATAGTAGTTGTTATAGTAGTAGTAGTTGTTGTTGTAGTAGTTGTTGTTGGAGTCGTATTAGTATTAATAGTAGTACTACTAGTAGTAAAAGCTACAGCATATCTCCACCATGAGGCGGAGGCTTTCCAAAGAATATGGCTACGATAAAGAGTGCGCAGTCCCCAAAACTTGCCAACTTAAGGGTGTAGGCCGCCAGTGTAAGCGATTAGTGGTGAATAGCCCAATGACTGTTGCCAATATTTTTTTTTCACCTGTCACCAACGGACGGGCAAATCATTAGTAATGTAATAAATAAATGCCAGGTAATCTAATTCTTTCATTTTAATATTAAACAATGAGTTAGTTACTTGATAATCGGTTTTTAATTAATTCATTACGTAAAGAAAACGTAAACAATCACGATTTTGCGGTGCAATTAGCCCTGTTAAATTTTTGAACACCTGAATGCACCTAGTGATACTTACGGAAAATAAGTAATTTACTGATTATCCAGTTTAAACGTAACTTTCGGAAGAAAGAGATTTATCAAGGAAGCAAAGATAAATGTATAGGTTTAGATGGTATTCCAACCGAACCGCCGTAGCTCAATAGTAAAGTGTTGGTGTACAATTTGGTTGGTCGTGGGTTAGTTCCCAGGGGTAGACCTTCCTGACTGAGGATTTTCCAGGATTTTTCCTCAGTCACACTAGGTAAATGCCGGGATGGCACCTTTAACATAGGCCCTGGCTAGTGTTGCCACGAGACGAGACATACTATTTGTCTCGTCTTCTTTTCGACACAATATGTTTCGTGAAACGTCTCGCCTCATATTGTGTCTCGAAAAATGCAAAAGGAGTTATTTCATTAAAAAAATTATTAACTCGGAATAAAATCTTTGCCTTGCAAATCTATATCAGCGTTTATTAGTTCAAATGAGACATATCCTACAAAGCACAGAAAATACGTAAAGTTATTTTTAATGATCCTTACAAACAGCTTTAATTTTCATTTTCCAATGAATTCATGCTTAATAATTTTATTTTCTGATAGCATTCCAGATTCAAGTACAATGTTAAAGCATTGATCGAGATATCTATATACAAAAATCCTATGTTATAGAAGCACTCTTCACAGGTTCTCTTAATGGCAGTTTCAGTAATTAACCAATGTGTCATGGTTTTTCTCGTTCCGAACAAAGACAGAAACGTGTCAGCCTACTGAGTTTTGAAAGGATGCTGGGTTTGACAATAAAATTTAGTTTTTTATTGCCTAATGATTTTATTCGAATGAAACATAAAGCAGTTCAGGGTCGAGAAGCCTTGAGTGTCCCAGTTAAATGTATACACTCTTTTAACAGCTCATAACTACCATACTTTTTGTTCTTTTTTTCAGGTATGACGGTTTAAACTAATGATTTTTGTCCTTTTTCACCTGTGACAGCTTAAAATAATGTTTTTTCTTGTCCTTTTTTCAGGTGTGACCACACAGATGGATAGAACCAAGAGGCAGTAGCGAGTACTCCACGCTCACCGGATTTGATCCCAATTGATTTATTTCTGTGGGGGCACGTCAAGCACAATGTTATAGCACAAGACCAGTTACAATTAATGAGTTGAAAGCAACCATTGAAATAGAATGTGCCGAAATACCACTTTAAACGATTAGGAACGTTTTGGACTCCATCGGTCAGCGTTATCAGCTGTGTCTAGACCACAATGACCAACAATTTGAACACTTTCGATAAATGGCTGGTTTCTATATTTGTTAACATCATTTTGAATTTTGAAACATTTCCATATCATAATAATTATTAGTGTTACAGTTATTCAAAGAGTGTATACATTTTATTGGGACATCCTTTAGCTTATAAACGATTTGTCCTTGTCTTGTGAAATTATTGGAATTTATTTTTAAGACCTTTAACTTTGGCCTAGGCCGAATGGATGATGATGGAAGAATTAGTGGAATGAAGAAAGTGCGAATATACGGGAGAACCCCGAGAAAATACCCACACTCGATGTTTGTCCACCTGAAAGTTCACATGGCACTAACTGGGATCGAACCGACGAGCACATGCACCAGAGATGAGTGCCATACTACTAAGCCATAACGGGACATCATTGTATTGTGTAGTCTGGAGAATAACTTTCTTGAATCTTGATCAGCATTATGCAATCTCCTTCATTTTACTTTTGTTGGCATGATATGCTGCAATATTTTACGAGACAAACGAGACGAGACGAGCACATCTTTTCGAAACGAAACACTTTTTGCACGAGACCAGACAGCCTCGTATCGGATCGTGGCAACACTAGCCCTGGCCTACACCTTCCCGAATCCTTTCTCCTCCCCCTATTCCGGCCTGAGCCTTAGATGGCTAAAGGCCATAGATACAAATTAAAACTTAAAACTACAAGGTATTCCAACTCTGGAATATTTCTTGTACCACAATATTATGTAAGAATGCTTCGTTAATTTTCCCCACTCACATACTGCCAAGAATATTTCCTGTTAAAAATACGGTCAATTCCCTTAATATTTTTCAACAGGGTCACATTAACAAGTACAATAGGATATATGATGACCACAAAGGTCAAGGATATACGTGACATTGAAATATATAAATATTTATGTAATATTTTATAGTATATAGTCGGAAATTTATGTTACATAAAATATTCAATTTTGGAACAAAGAGACATTTAGATACGGGATTTCTGAGCTCAAAATATGAATGGTTTGTGTAACTTATATTTCTAGTAATATAAAAGATACATCAATTTTTTTTATGTCAATGTTACATATATCCCTTGGCTTTAAGTTTGATATTGGAGAAAATTATATTCTCTCTTAAGACTCCTTTTCACATAAAATTCCGTGTCGTGGAAGCAGATCAATTCGTTACAAATCATGGTTTTCGGAAATTCTTTAATGTGAAGGAAGCTCCCATGCTAACCTACGAGAAGTTACTGGCACTTCACACAGTCGAATACCGGATAAAGGTCAACAGGGATCGACTTGATTTAATGCATTTTTCAGTGTGTCTCTACTTAGAATAATGATTTCTTTATGGATTCATTATTACTTAATATGGTTGTGTGATGACTTTACCGGTATTGGAGATATTTTGATTAAGTTTGAATGATAGATTCTTTCGACCACAAATAACCTATTAAAGTTTCATTCAGCGCAACATAAGCATACCGGAAACGCAGGAGTTCAAAGTATAAAGGGAGGGAACCATAGGCAAAATGTGAATCCAATATTACATGCGTGAATTACATATTGATCAAAAGGTCTGAACCAGATAAATCGAATAGTGTATGATGAAGGTAAAATTTCAAGCCGGCAACTCAAATCACCATTTCAAACGCGTATTTTAATGCTTTCGGACCTTTTGAATCGATTGGCGCTCGTTTAAGAACTTTTCAAAAGGGAGTATATACCCTACTCTCAGAAGTGGAAATGGGCCAGATGATTTTACATGGCATCTTAAAATTTATATCCCATTCATGAGAATTTGAGTACTGGTATATCGAAAACGGGGCAAGAAACTTTGGTAAACTTTATTTTATATGGGCCAGTCTAGTAACTTTTGACTTCGGACCATCACGTTGTAGTTAAAATCCATACCCATGACCCTGTCGGGACTCGAACCCGGGACCTTCGAGTCGTGACCTAACGCCTTAGACCGCACGACTACCCGGTGAATGAAACTTACCCTTGCACTACTCTCTCACCCGTTGGGTCTTGGTGCACTTTATTTTTATTTGTCAATGCAAATTTTAGTATCTAATTACAAGTTATTACACTAAATTTTATAACCGATCTTCCTTATAAATTATTGTGGCTGATATGAAAATTTAGATTTACTTAAACGTCTTACGATGATTCATTACCGACGATTCTACAGTTCGAATCCCTTTATCGTTTTCCGATTATCTTTTGCCAAACTGTACTAAAGAAAATCGAATAGATCCAACCTAACCGAACCTAAACTAACGCATTTTGATCAAACTTCAAATCTGTTTTATTGGACGCTAATTTTACTTTGATTTCTTTGAACAATGTATGGCACGCATAATATTCAAATTATGAGTTTAGGACAAGTTGTCATTGCCATGTACTGGTAACCTTTGCTTTAGGTATATTACCATCCAGCTCACGGTTAGGTTGCAAGCAGTTTACTTGTGGAAACTATATATTTCAGTATCCATTTGAAAAGTCTGAAATGCTAAATCTAATGTTCAGTAATGCTGTTTTCTGTGCTGATTGGGTTCTTCAAATTGTAATGTTTCATCACTCAAGTTTCATTTTTCAACAACAAAATTGAAAAATGTTGAAATTTTATCTTCAGGAAGATGTGAAAATTATTAAGTTTCTTAATACTGTGAATTTCATTTTTGGCTCCGTTTCGACGTTGAGCTTTGCTGTAATGTTACGTTTGTTTTCGCCATATGTAATTTGAAAGAAAAGATAATACGTTTACTGGGCAAATTGATGCCAGAGATTATTCTAAAAACAGTTTTTTTTAGTTAAATTTGAACCGCAAATATACATGAAATCCTCAATGAAACAAACACGGCGTTTTCCTATAAAGGAAATTCTGTTTTTACCCAGTATTTGATGTTTAAAGTTTCATTTAAACAGTAGTTGGTACACCATGGTAATTAAATCCTGTTTATTAGTACTACTGTATTCTTCAGGTCGTCAACCTGCTTGGGTTGTAGTCTGCAATTTTTACTAGTGCTTCTTGAAGTTGTTTCCAGATCAATTTTAGTTTGATATTTCATACTAATGCATAGCGTTAATCAAATAAATAGTCAATAGCTGAAGTTTTTATCAAAAATTCTACGACAAGTGTGAAACCGCGTAGGCCAATAGTGCCTTCCTTGTCTTAGGGGCTAATATTCGGGGGTCCGGCCGTTGTATTCTCGGTTGGCGGTTGAAGAATGTGTTGATCAGACAGGCTGAACGAGGTTAGTTGTTGGATATTGGAATAATATTGATTTTAGAGGATGCATAGGCACTCTGCCTCGGGACTTATTCTTCAGCGCCGATGTATATAGTTCCGGCTACTATCCAGGGAAGGGATTGTTTCCGCCTTGTGAATATGTCCGTATCTGCGTTTTTTCTTTTTATGGAATGAGTTAGGTATATTCCAAGTGAGTGGTTAAGAATAAGGTAGAAAGTGCTTAAGGGTAGTCGAACTGCTTGATAACTTGATGGCGGTACCCAGAACTGTAACACTGTTATGGTAGCTCACTAAGATAACGTTACTATGACTGCGTTTGAAGTTTATTCCCTGCGTTTTACGCATATTTATCTTAAGATTTTCACCTATCCTTTTTTCTGCATAGCTTCCATGAGCCTTGATTCTGAGGATGCAGAATAAGGGTGATGTTGAGGTTTAAGAAAGATTTTCTCTTTTGGAGCAAGTGTGTGTCTACGTTCCACGGGAGTTGTGACCGTGTTCGTGTAGGTATATGATTTAAGGTTATGATCTTCCCTGCATGGTGATCCTGACGAACTCTATCTATCTATCCTCTTTGTCTTTTCTAGTTTTGTCGTTTTCTGTCGGCAAATTTTCTCCGTTCTGGCACTTCCTTTTCGACTTTTTTACGTATGAATTGCTTGCTACGACTAGTGTTGAAGAAGCTTATGTGCGACCATTCTACAAAGACAAGACAACGATGGTTAGGTACCGCCTTGACTTTTCTCCGAACATGGTTATTTATTTATTTATTTGAATAAAACTGATGTGTTTATGTTATGGGTCTTTTCCTATTTGGCAGCAGGGCTGTGTTTGTTTCGATTGATTTGTCCCCCTCTGCTTGCACCGGAGCGGAAAGTGATCTTTCACGCGCTTGCGATATAACTAGTTGTAAACGACTCAGGCGATCTTAAAACATTACAATACGCTTTCGTTATGATGATTTGAGGTAGCTATTTGAAACAATTCTAGTCGTACGAGTTTGGTAATCGTCTTCCGAAAACGGTGAGCTTGTGCTTGATAAGACTAGCGTCTATCAACTCAAGAAGTGCGAAAACATAAAAAGGATATGTACTTGAAATAATTATTTTAGGTGGTGGCTTATAATTTAACTTCTCGTCACGCAAAATTTTGGTACGAATCATCTCAGCAAGATGAGACTAGCTCTAATTGACTAAGATCGTCCGCAAAGAAAAATACGCGTTCGAAATGACGTTTTCAGGTGTTGGTTTAAAATTTTGGCTTCACTCGTAAAGAATTGTAAAACATTCATATTTGGATAAAAGCAACATTCGATGGCACTTAGACTGAACATTTTCTCTTCTGTGTCGTTAGATTGTGGTGAAAGAAATTGCAATTAACTGTTTCTTGTACCAGAAAAAAAACTCGAAAGTTTGATTAGCACAGACATTGCGCATGTCGAGCGAATTTTGAAAGCGAGAACCTTATTGATTTTATTGAAAACTACGTTGTAATCAAATTGCAATTACATTGTAAATATTTAAAGTTTTATTTATGCATTTTGATAAAACGAATGTGTGTATGCGTAAGTGTGAACATTAAGAAAACACAACAAATCCATATAAATGAATGAAAGACGGTGGTGATGGTGGAAAGACCATCAATTACCAAGGCTTCAAAATAGAAACTCTTAAGTGTGTACCGGCTAAGTATGTCAACTTTGAAATGATGGAAACTAGACCTTCTGTAAAACCTAAATTCATTTAAATGAATCATAAATTCGGTTTAAATGAATCATAAATTGGTCACTTTATATATATATTTTTTAATTTTATCAAATGATCGAATTTTTAGTGTACTTTAGAAATGAATACTGTATACAATTTAAATTGTTTCCTCGAGACATTTACATTATTCTATAGTTTCTCCATGTAATATCGATTTCACACTTTACGTGTAGCTTCCTCCCCTTATACTTTTAACCCATGTGTTTCCAGGACTATTGTGTTGCGTCGAATGAACTTTGTTAATAAGTTGCATTGTATTTATGGTCTGAAGCAGGGGTTCTCAAACTATTAGAGTACAACAAAACCGAACTTCATATTTTCACCGTATCGCCAAATAATATTATAGAATGTTCAAAGATAATATTGAAAATATTATTATTTTGCCAGTGATCATTATACTGATCATTCAGAACACCTCGTAGTGTGTTTGTCTTGTATTTAAGAGGTGCCAGGATAGATTAGATCATTGGTGCTAACCAGCCTGAATCAGGTTTTCATTGACTTCCTCCCTAGGTCATGCCAGGAAAATTCTAGAATGAACAGATGGTATATTGTGTCTTGAATAATACAATGAAACAGAAATATAAAAGTTAAAAAATAAACAAAAACGTTCATTGATTTCGGTTAAATAGCTAAGTTCCGCTCTCGATAAATAGTAAATATGTGTTTATCACAGACCTTGCTCTCATAAAAAAATGAACATTTACACTGGTTGCGGATTCGCCGCACTTTTGAAACCAAACTATATTAAATATCTTGAGCTCAATATTTTTATAAGCTTTGCAGCGTACCACCTAACAACCTTCCGCGTACCATAGGTGGTACGCATAGCACAGTTTTGAAAACCCTAGTCTAAAGAATCTATTGTTTACATTTAATCAAAATATCTCAAATCCCGATGAAGCTGTCACTCACCCTTACTATGTTATCATCTAATTATTACTATATGTGTGCAATCTCTATTGAATACAGCAATTTTAACTATTTACAACACCGTATTTACTGATCTAGGATTACAAAACATTTTTTTTCCTTTGTTCACTATTACGTTAGTTTTAATTTGTGTTAGATTAGGTAACTTTTTAACTTCCTGTGCGCGACTTAAATTACCAATTGAAATGTCATTATTCGGTTACCAACCCCTGTTTCAGATTCAGTGAGTTTCAACATTTCAGATTCACTGCTTCATAAATCTATAATTCGACTCTGGGGCATCGTTTGTCACAGATTCCATTCACCACTGATTAAAGCAGGGGATTGGAACTGTAAACAGTTTACGCGTTATCATATATATCGTCACTTTATAGCCCGAAGGTACTGTGTCCACTTCGGCTACTTTTGAGGAAAAGAAAACAGTTTTAAAGTTTGAAGTTCCATTTAAAGTCTGGGCATCTCTTTAGTATACGTCGAACATACCATTTGGAATCAGAAATGGAGCAGTCACAGTTGGTGTCTCTTAAAGGTTATTTGTATCGCGTATAATGAAAAGAAAAAAAAGCCACAAAATTTTAGAGAACTTTTTAAACACTGACAAGACCAACAAAATTTGCTATAATGGAGTATATGCTCCCGATATACAGTATATAAATAACCTAGTTCTTCATATTTAAAAACAAATCACAAAACTCTTTTTCAGCATAAACATTAACAACAATCGCAAGACTTCTGTCCATTGGTTTGTAACATTATGTAAAACACAAGAGAAAACATTCATAAATAAAGTATTCACTTACCCAAGGTGAAAAACGAAATCTATAAACAATTATTATATTATATTATTACCAGTATAATCTGCAGAATTAAAGCACGTATTTTATCTATACAAGCTGCTCACATTACAACGGGATCATGATAGTAATCATTCCGGAAGTTGTAATACCGTTGTGATGTAAGCATGTTATATAAATAAAATCTCTTTTGCTAACATTTTTTAATAAAACTTCCAAACTATTGCTCACAAGTTGGGTCGGTGAATGAGTGAATAAGAAGGCTACTTGCTAAGTAGCAGGCTCGCGTTCGTATCAGGTTGATTTTTTTTCCTTATTTTTTTCTGTCAAAAACCTTTTTATATGCTCATACCTATTATTAATAAGTTAGTTTCCAATTTTTAGGCTAGGTTAGAAAACTCATGTTCTATTCTTTTATTTTCATTATACACGATAGGACCATAGAGCTTTTAATTAGAGTTTTATCTACTCTAGGAATAGGAAGGCATTATAAAAATAATGGTTCCTGAACCAGAAGTTCTATTACAATGATTACTGTCATGATCCGGACGTATCGGATATTTTAAATCCCTTATTCTTCTTTCATTAA
>JAGDQP010063280.1:0-11747 GCA_022664845.1 Lepisma saccharinum
CAATACATGGCGTTTCTCTACAACCTTTCATGATAAAGAAGACTTTTCTGGTATTTAACCTCCTCTTTCCGATGTTTATTCTCGATTCAACAGAAATGTTACATATCAGCTTCTTTGATACACCCAAATAATTCCTGTTTGTTCTCATCCCAGGCTAATAAAATTACATTTGCGATAAATATGCATGTGTGTTTCATACAAATGTGTCCGTTTTGAAGAACCTTGATCTGTATATCAGATTTAGCGCCAATGGGGCGTTTACTGCCAAATTTTCTGAATAAATAGTATTAGGACATGTATTATGGATTGAATTGTGTTGTACCAAAGCGGCGTTGTTAATTTCTCAAGCGTTAGAAAGTTATTTGAAAATTATAAAAAAGGTACAACTGCTTCATTGGCATTTCGTTGTATGCCAGAGGGGTCCATCACTCGAGGCTTTCTGGCTCAAAGTATAAAGATTTTTTTTTCTTCCAAACAATATGGGAAAAAAAGACCTAAATATATTTATTTAATAGCAGAGCGTTCACCAATGCTATGCAATGTTGTGCTCTTTGTTAAGAAATCAATTTTAATTTAGGATTGATAGTTTGCAAGCGTGTACAATCTTTTCCATCGCGCCAAACCATACACAATAGAAAATATTGTGTGTATCAGACAAACCTAAGTTGAAAGAACAAGATATAGTAGCTGAGCTTTTAGATGATCCACACAAGGATCCAACTTATATCCAAATTATATGGTAAGTTTATATGAAAACTGTAACTTAACTCTTTGCTCACATATGAAAGAAGTTAACTTCAAGTAACTCCACGTTACCGATTTTCATGTACACTTCGCGTCAAAAAAATTGCGACAGCGAACGCCGTGCAGCTGGGCAACTCAAATAACACCTTCTTATCCCCTAATTGTGTCTGGTAAACAGACCCCCCTCTTTCTCCTTCCTTCGTCTCGCCCAAACGAAAATCAGCAAACACCATGAGCACGTTTTGTTTTTTTCAAAATAGACATGTATTAGTATCGATAAAATGAAAGAATAAAAGCGAGACGAATCAGTATACATAGGTTGATGCAGGGGCAAATTTAAACACACAATGAAACACTGAAAGTGATGAATGTCTGTTAGATAAACGCAGAGATATGAAAGAGAGAGAGAGAGAGAGAGAGAGAGAGAGAGAAAGAGAAGAAGAAGAAGTAAAGACAAAAATATGGAATTTAAACGTAATAAAAAGATTTTAAGTCCAGTTCCCACACAATAGAGTTCATTTCCCACAAATCTAACACCAAGACAGAAGTGACTTTTGGACTTTATATTTGTTCAGAGCTCTTCGAATATATAAAGGGTGCTTCAGAAATTCATTAAGTCACTTTCAAAATGGAAACCAAACTTGGTGGTCAGATTAAATATTCATGATTTCCAGTGAAACTCCAGAGTTTTGAGACACATTTAGGATAATGTTTGCAAATTCGGTGAAGCTTATTAAATATACTGGTTCGGAATGCTTTGAAATCAGGGATTCTGCCATGATTTTCTGATTGGAGTGTGTAAAGTCAAAATTGGTAGGGTGGACTAGAGTTTTGCACTGTTTCTATCAACTTTTGTCCGCAAAATGTTAAAGTCCGGGGTAGTCTCCAGAATCTGGGGTTGACACCCCAACAGGGACCGAGTCTGGCGGAATCACTGATTGTAACAAACCCAGTAGATACCATAGGCCATACCTTCTATTCCATACTACGAATGGAAAGTGAACATAAAAAGAAAATGAATGAATGATAATTTTTCTTCTTAATTTCTGTCAGAAAAAGCCAAGATTATAAATCCAAACTGTATGAAAATGAAAAGTTACAAAAGTTCAAAAGCAAAATTAGCATGTTCCATATAGGCAGAGTAAGCTTTATATGTTCCACATTGCAAAAGTGAAAAGAAGAAACACATGTAATTATATGTTGCTAAATTAGAGCATGGAAACGAATTTGGTGCGAAACTAATATAAAAAGACTTCTCCTCTTGAAATAGCGAAAAAAGGGGGGCATTTGCTACTCATGTCTTAAAATCTATCAGTTCTGGACATGCCACTATATATTAAACCTATTGCAAATATAACGTTCTAATAATTACAACACTAATGAAGTAGTGTGTATAACAATTCGCACAGATGGAATGAACACGGCAAAGATGAAACGGGTCACCGGCTGTAGGGGATTCTGGTCATGTTTTGGACTGTGTCATCAGGTTTAAGATTCGAACGAATTCTGAAGCAGTGATTCGATGTAGATCTGATAACCTGTAAGATGAAGGGCAAATTGTAATTATTTCATTGCGTTTGAACAGTGTTTGTTTCAGGGGTGACCAGGACCGGAGATGTTACCCCTAAAACCCGAAAAATACGACGCCGAAATTCCCAGTTAAATAGATTTTCCAGGCCGGGTCAATCGGGTTACCGGGTCACTTATGTTTGGGTCAGTCCCTATCACCGGGTCATCGAAAGTGGTCTCAAATTGGCTCTGGAACACGCACCTAAAGAGAGAGTGTGTGTAAAGTAAGAGAAAAACTAAAGGTAAGAAGAAGAACAAAAAAACGCAGCGAAGACACGATAACAATACATCAAGAAAGAGAGGAAGAGAGAAAGATCAATGAAAAATGTGAAAAATATATTATCATTATGCTAAACAACACACACACTGTTTACTCGGATTCTGACCAGTTATACTTCGTAAATTCTCCACAATCCGAAGATTAATCTTTGTTTCAATACTTCAGTTTATGCGAAAAAGAAACTGATTGGTGGGAATCGAACCCAGGTTTTTAAATTAGAATTGCAGAACGATAGCGATACTCGACAGGCGACTTTATCCAAGACGTGCTTAACAAATGCTATAGTGTTTGTTTCTACGAATAATAACATGAAAATGAATACTTCATATCAATGTCGTGTTTTAACTGTCCTGGTAGCCCCCTAAGACTTAATTTGTACTTATTAAACCAACGTTCGTAAATCGTCTTCCTCTCTATAGTGACTCAGGCATTTAATTCCACAGTCTGAAGGATTCTCCGTTTTGTATGAGAAGTAATGATTAGATTCTTCACGACCGCTTTGTAAAACAATCTTGCCTTGAACAGGATTTGAACCTATATTGGTTTGCTTTAGTACTTGAAAATCCAGAACTTTTCATCTACTCCATTTTGCCAACTAAAGACACAAACCATGAATTAATAAGTTAATCTTTGGAAATAGCCAACTTCGTTCTGTAAGTTCTTTAAACCAAAATGCACGCTAAAATTTCTTTATTCAATCACTTATAGACAAATTAGTGCCCACTAATATCCGAAATAACAAAAGTGGACGAAAAAATATATAAACAATAACAGCTTATGTAGTTTCTATGCGTCGTGGAAGTTTAAAGTCACGCTTATAGGAATAAGTATTACTATTATTATTGCAGTGAAACGTCCGATAACTGACAGTTTTATATTCCCTGTAGAACAGCATTGAATATTATGGAAGTAAACTCTGCTTTGTTTTTCTATTAAAATTTATTTCCCAGAGAAAAAATCAAAAGTTCTATGATACGGATATTTACGTGTTTTTAAACTACTTCGTTTCTTATTCTATGCATGTGTTTAAAATGACTCCCTTGCAAGAAGGATATTCCAGGATTGTTACATTTTAATTCCTAATATTCCGGGAGTATTCCTAGGTAATTACAAATTAGAAATATTCCGGAACTTGTCCCGGGATTAGAATGCTTGCTATCGTGATATGTTTAAGGGACTGCTAGTATGGGTATCTATCTAAGAGCTAAATAAAAAAAATAGATGCTTGTTCCCGTAATACATTTTTCCGTGGATATATAATTTTCTTGGACATTGAATGTAGGAGTCAGAACCTATATTGAAATATTCTCTATTTCGAAAATCGCGTGCTGTGGTTATAGGAGGCGAAAACACACTTCACAATACACACACGACACTTTTATTCCTAATTTTCAACCTCCTCTGGCAGTTACATGAAATGTTTACAGAACTACTTTGTAAATATATATCAATTTTTGTGTTAATTTTAACTATGCAAATGTTTGAATCAATCGTAATAGGATATAATTGGGGAGTTGTGAATAAAAACAGTGGCAATTACAGTTGTGAGCTTCGGTTCTTCTCTCCCAACATGTCTGGTCAGCGTTGGAGCAGTAGTTAAACTCCTTCCTCCGGGAGAGACCTCATCCTCGTCGATACAATATCTGAATACAATCAAATTAAGAAAAAGGGGGAACCACAAGTAAGCGAAATGAGTGTGTAAACAAACAAGCAATAAGAATAAACTGATTTGTTGGATCGTTGGATAACAACAGATTGCTGGCGTGGTTATTAGCTTGATTAGTTATGTGCACTTTCCACACTGAGAATCATAGGTTCGCCCACCTACGCCAGCGTTTCTCAAGCTTTTTCGTCCTGCAACTAAAAACATGACCTGTATTTGGTAATAAACATCCTAATTATATTATTCAAAACTATTCAACAAATTACATTATTTCAGTAGACACTAATTATAAAAACAATAAGCAAAATAAAATATCGTCTTCGAAATTTATTAGTTTTAACCTACAAACCCTATCTAAATTAATTTGTTCACCTACTCTTGCGACCCCCTTACATACAACACATGACCCCTCTGGGGGTCGCGACCTCCACGTTGAGAAACCCTGACCTACGCCAATATAATTTTCTTTCATAATCGTAAAATATTTTATTCACTTGATTAGATGCATTTGGGGGAATAATATACACCAACCTCATTTGTAAAACTCCAACTTACCTTAGAAAGTAGGGGGAATGCAACTCGTATTTTGGAACCATTATTATGCTATCAGAAAGTGATACTTTGTGCATGCAATGTGTCCTGATATAAGTTTACTTAAAGAAATGCAATTCTAAAATAGTATAATTTTCCAAAATCAAGAAACCAGTGATATTAGTTAGGTGAGAACGATGTGGATTTCGATCGAGCAAGAACAACAAAGCTCCGTTAATTTCTCCTGTCCACCTGGTATGTTAGCTACCTTAAAATATTAGACGTCTTAATTTTGATTCCTCCATCTGTAATGGAGGTTATTACGTGCATGCAATACGAACATAGATGACGGAGCTTTGTGAGAAAAGGAGAGTATGCTTCGGGATTCGAACTCGCGTCGCCAGCTTTATGGACAAAAAGGGAGAAAATAATAACGCGAAGCAGCGCGCACGGCCACGAAGACAGCAGATAGAAAGTCTTTAAGCTCAACTCTTATTGAAATAAAAACCAAGTAAAAGCTATATAATACTGATTTTTGTTTCAGTTACAGTGTTTCGTGCATTTATGAGTTAATCTTCTATTGACTACTATTTTTTTAAATTATATTTTGTTAAAAGTTTCGAAAACCGTATTTAAGGTCCCAAGTGGAAATAAGCAAAACTTCATAATTAATTATTACAGACATAGCAACATCGCTGTATTATAATTTAGTTTATGAACAATAAAGGCAAGAGAAAAGTTCTAATTACTTTATTCATATATTTTTCGCTACATCACGACTAGATATACAAGCATTATTTTCTTCACAAAGATTAGTACTCGAAAACTGGACTAATACACTCAATGTATTAAAATCCGCGCAGTGGTCACTCATGTTGTTGCAAGGTTGCCACATAGTTCAATTTCTCAACTTAAACTTTCTAAGAGCTGCTAAAGAGTGCGCTATGATTATAATTTACTGAGTGTAAAGTAACCAAGGGCCTAAAAGACATCGGCCATCAGGGCTACGCGAGTAGGCAAGTTCTATACCGCTAATATTATTGCAAGTTCATGTAGTTTTTTTTATTCCACAGAAGTTGAAAATATGGAGATAATTTTGACGCTAAGCGCTAAGCTAAGTTAGTGTGTTCGGAAATTTACAAGAAACTTACACTTTCGTGTAATATAGACATATTATGCCGAATCAAATTCAATCCTGAGACACTTGCTGAAGTAGGACATCTTATGGTTGTAGATTCGAATCGCCTGCAAGTGACGACTTTTGATACTTAAATAAAAACTGTCAAAAGTTTTAATTTTTATTGCGTTCAACTTGTCATATTGCACGAAGTGTATTATAACTTTTACTTGCAGTTTTAACTTCTCAATTTGCTAATGACATATATATTAGCAAATGGAGAAGTTAAAACTGCAAGTAAAAGTTCTAATACACTTCGTATTATATATATCCCAACCCGCCTGGTCTGGTCAGTGTGGAAGCAGTAGACCAACTCCTCCCTTCGGGGAGAGGCCTCATCCAGTATTGGATTGAATATGGATGTGACTTATTATATATATATATATATATATATATATATATATATATATATATATATAGTGATGTTAGCTTCGTTCACGCTGGTTTACGTTAAAATAAAAGACAATAAATGATCGTAATTTAATTTGATAATGCTTACCCTAAACTGGATTTGTTCTTAAAACTCACATAATATATTCATTTCACCATTCGACATGACAGAAAGGACATCCATACACATGTGTTTACTTACTAAAGAATACATAGAGACAAAATATATCACATATACTCAATGTTACATTTTCCTCGCATTTGAACTTCATAATTCATGGGTGCTGTATTTCATTGGCAAAATGGAGTAGAGGAAAAGTGCGGGAATTTAAAATACTGAAGCAAACCAACATAGGTTCAAATTCTCTTCAGGCTAAGTTTTAGAAAGCGGTCGTGAAGAATCCAATCATTATTTCTCATACACAACGGAGAATATTTCTAACTCTGGAATGAAGCACCTAAGTCATTATAGAGAGGAATACGATTTAAGAATGGTGGCTAGATAAGTCCAAATTAAGTCTCAGGATGACAGTTAAGAACATGACATTGATATGAAGTTTCCATTTTCATGTTATTATTCGTTGAAACAAACACTATAGCATTTGTTAAGCACGTTCTGGATAAAGTCGTTTGTGGATTATCGCTATCGTGCTCGACTTCTAATTTGGAAACCCGAGTTCCATTGCCCACCAGTCAGTTTCTTTTTCGCATACTCTGAAGTATTCAAACAAAGATTCATCTCCGGATTGTAGAGAACTTAACGAAGTATCACTGGTCAGAATCCGAGTAAACAGTGTGTGTGTTGTTTAGCATAATGGTAATGTATTTTTCATATTTTTCATTGAACTTTCTCCCTTCCTCTCTTTCTTGATGTATTGTTTTCGTGTCTTCGCTGCTTCTTTGTCTTATTTTACTTCTCCCTCTCTCTATTTATTTTTATTTCTTCTCTTAATTTACACACACTCTTTCTGTTTGTGCGTATTCCACAGCCAAATCCAGGCCACTTTCGATGGCCCGGTGATAGGGACTGACCCATACAGGTAACCCGATACCCGGTCTGAAAAATCTATTTAACTGGGAATTTTGACGTATTTTTCGTGTTCTCGGGGTAAAATCTCCGATGATGATCACCCCTAAAATAAACACTGTTCAAACGCAATGAAATAATTAAAATCTTTCCTTCATCTTCCGGGTCATCAAATCTACATCGAATCACCGCGTCAGAATGCGTTCGACCTGACCAGTATCCCCTGACAGCTGGTGACCCGTTTCAGCTTTGCCGTGTTTATTCCATCTGTGCGAATTGTTATAAACATTACTTCACTAGCATTGTAATTATAAGAACGTTATATTCGCAATAGGTGGAATCTAGAGTGGTAAGTCCAGAACTGACAAATTTTAAAATATGAGTAGCAAATGCCCCCCTTTTTTCGCTATTTCAAGAGAAGATTTCTTTTTATATTAGTTTGGCACCAAATTCGTTTCCATGCTCTAATATACCAACGTATTATTACATGTGTTTCTTCTTTTCACGTTTGCAATGTGGAATATGTAAAGTTTACTATGACTATAATGAACATGCTAACTTTGCTTTTGAACATTTGTAACTTTTCAATTTCATGCAGTTTGGATTGATCTTGGCTCTTTCTGATAGAAATTAAGAAGAAAATTATCATTCATTCATTTTCTTTTTATGTTCACTTTCCATCCGTAGTCTTCAATAGAAGGTATGGCCTATGGTATCTACTGGGTTTGTTACAATCAGTGATTCCGCCAGACCTGGTCCCTGTTGGGGTGTCAACCCCAGATTCTGGAGACTACCCCAAACTTTTTGATAGAAACCGTGCAAACCTCTAGTCCACCATCTCAATTTTGACTTTACGCACCCCAATCTGAAAATCTTGGCAGAATTCCTGATTTCAAAGTATTCCGAACCAGTATATTTAATAAGCTTCACCGAATTTGCAACCGAACCCCGCATAAAAAAAAAGCATGTGTGTTACACTTTTGACATCCTACATGTGTCTCAAAACTCTTGAATTTCACTGGAAATCATGAGTATTTAATCTGACCACCAAGTTTGGTTTCCATTTTGAAAGTGACTTAATGAATTTTTGAAGAACCCTTTATAAATTCGAAGAGCTCTGAACAAATATAAAGTCCAAAAGTCACTTCTATCTTGGTGTTAGATTTGTGGGAAATGAACTCTATTGTGTGGGAACTGAACTTAATCTTTTTACTACGTTTTAATTCCATATTTTTATCTTTAGTTCCTCTTGCTCTCTCTCTCTCTCTCTCTCTCTCTCTCTCTCATATCTCTGCCTCTGGATAACAGACATTCATCGGTTTCAGTGTTTCATTGTGTGTTTAAATTTCTCATTGCATCAACTTATGTATATTGATTCGTCTCGCTTTTAATCTTTCATTTTATCGATACTAATACATGTCTATTTTGAAAAGAAACGTGCTGTTGATGTTTGCTGATTTTAGTCTGGACGAGACGAATTAAAGAGAAAGAGGGGGTCTGTTTACCAGACACGATTATGGGATAAGAAGGTGTTATTTGGGTTGCCTAGCTGCACGGCGTTCGCTGTCGCAATTTTTTGGCGCGAAGTGTACAACTAGAACAACAAGGCAAAATAAAATTAATTTTATGGACGGTATCAGCACTTTGAGTTACGCCCGCTGTTACGAAAATAAAAACTGTTGATGTCTTCAGAAGCATAAAATACTGGACTAAAGGATGAGTATAAAAATTAAATATGTATATGACCTTGAATGTAACAAAGTTAAAATCAGAAGTCTGTAATGGGCCTTCACAATTTAACCGAAGATAAGCTAAAACTTAACAGTTGAAAGACATTATCATTTCAAATAGACTGTCATGGAGATGTCTTTTGAACATACATAGCAACTCTCGTGATAATACATAGAATTCTCTGCAAAATATATCATCAAGATCAAGAAAAATATCACCTAAGTTTAAGTTTAAATTTAGGTTTCCCTTTCCTACCACTGGGATTCCAATCCGTATCCGTAAGATTGTCCTCAATTATGTTTGAGTTCAAAGGTGAATTTGGTTGATCGATTGTATGTACACACTCTTCCTGAGCTGTTTGAACAGCGAAAATATGTATCAGCCGCTTAATTCTTCTCGCGAGATGCGAAGCTTGTGCAAGTTTTGAAATTGTATTGGGACTAAAAGTAGACTTAGCCCGTGGAGTTCTGCACAGGTGTCTGTTGTTCCTCAACATGCGTCGGCAAATCGCGGGGCTTCGGAGGGTCTACAAGTACATGAGACTTTGTTTTTATTGACAAAGTAACTGTCTGGGTGCCAATCAAGACAGTTTTAACTGGTGTTCTGCTATTACTTGTACAAATTCACTATCAGGTAGGATGTGCTAAGGTTCTGTTAATCCACATTTTGCACCACCAGCAGTTATTTTGTCTATTACCACCAGTTCTCGAATTTACTTTTCTTCTTTCAAATTTGACTGTCACGCAAATTACAGGTCAAATATACTCTAATATTCAAGGATATATATTTTAGATAAAAGCAGTGACGCCTTTTTGGCTCTAACAATTTCATATTTATCAAGCTAATACATTCTCAATGTGACATCTTCAACGGAGAATGGAATTAGCGAACCACATAGCCAGAGCAGCAGACCATCGATGCTCGTAATGGAGTAGCAAAACCTGCCAGCAACGGCGTAGGGAATTGGTGACCCCATCATCCAGTCGTTTTTTTTTGGCTGCAACCAGCCGGGAAACAAATATCCTCAGTGCTAGAAAAAGCGACAATCAGAGACTACTTCATTTCATTTTATTATTTTCTTTTCATTTCTGGCCAATAAATTACTTCATCTCTTCTGCTGCGACTTATATGCCTCCCCGCAATGAAGAAAAAGGATGCATTTCCATTGACGATGGCCCCTAGGGTCATTGGAAAAGAGTAGGAGCCATTCGATAGCGCCAAGTTCTTAGCAGAAGATTTTTGGATGGTCTAGCTCGTTGAGGCTGGGAAGTGCGCCATTGGGCAACTACCCGGACATTTTGTCTCAACAACATTTGTGGGAGTTGGCTTCTCAAGTATCCATTAGTCAGAAGTGCAGGTGATTTCGTCGCCAAGCCATTAATGCATTCGCCTCGAATTCCAGCTGAAAGGGTGATGGTAGGATTCGGCAGCCTCGTTGGCTCCTGAGAAGGAAGACGGAGATGCATGAACATTTATGGCCTTCTTTCACCATGGCTCCACAGCTTTCTAACAACAAGTCACCTTCGCGAACAGACAAGCTGAAGGATAATAATGAGCGACAGAATGAAGATAAAGTAATTGAGGATAGAAATAAGAAGGCGCATACAGTTAGTGAATCAACCAGTGAGAAAATAGAAAATAAAATAGTAATATTAGGAATAGCATACGATATCTTTTAATGAAAATAAAGAACGAAACAGAAAGTCCAGGCGATTTGAAAGGATTATCCCCTTTCCTTAGACAAAACTAACATCATTGCATTGCAAGCGAGCTAAACTCTGTTAAAAAGCTTCGCAATGAAACATTATTAGTGGACACATCTACCAATAAAAACACAAATAATCTCTTGAAGTGACATCAATCGGACCTCTTGAAGTTAAAGTTGAGCAACACCGCCAACTGAATTTTACACAGGGCGTATTAACTTGCCTGGATATTAGCGATGTTCTTGAAGTGGAGATTAAAATAGAACTCACCAGTCAATGCGTAGCCAATGTTAGACGCATCAACACCAAAGAAACTGGCCAACTACAACCCACGGGGGCTCTAATTTTGACATTTGCCATGTGAAGGCAGCTTACTATCCCTTGCCTGTCCGTTCTTATATACCAAGTTCGTTCGACTGTTTCAAATGTCAACACTATGGACACACCAGTACGTCATGTAACGTTACCTCTGAGGTATGTGCAATTTGCGGTACCAGTAGCCATACTGCGGATCTTTGTATCTCATTGACCCGTCAGCGTAGTTATTGCAAATTGACTTGGGAAATCGCGAGATTCTCCTATTTGCGCTATCTGAAGAAAGCGAATTCGAGAGCTCATTGTATTAGATAATATATCTCCTAGTGATGCAAAATATCGATTAAAAGAATCTTAGAGCACCCTTCCACCTGTTGCATTTTCACAGGTAGTACACTTGTTAAAATTGTCTCAGTTGGCACCCAGACAATTAATTTGTCAACACAGAGTCTCATGTACTTGTATACCCTCCGATGTCTCCTAGAGGCTCAGAGACTCCTCGCGATATGCCGAAGCAAATTGTAGGACTACAGACACATGTGCAGAATTGTCCACGGGCTTAGCAGGCCACGGGCTAAGTCTACTTTTAGCCGCAATAAAGTTTCAAAACTTGC
>JAGDQP010063281.1:0-11747 GCA_022664845.1 Lepisma saccharinum
TTTTGTAATGGCATCGATCAGCCCATTATCGCTTTTAGGTAGAGGTCACTGGGTCTGACCGAGGTTGGCTTTCCACGACACGCATAATTTCGATCATCTCTTTTCATGTGGAACTTACTTGACGTACGCTGTTTTGTTTGGCACTGTTTTGACAGTGGTGATTTTGTGGCACACACTGTTATGACCAACGTTATTTTGACGCCCGCTCTGTTCTGTCCGGCGTTGTTTTGCCGCGCTCTGTTCTGATAACGTTGTTCTGTCCTAATTGCTCTCCCCCAATATTTTCTCGCTCTGGGCCCGGACACAGTGGGCCCACTTATAAATCCATGCCTGGCTCGGATGGGGCAGTTGGTAGATAAAGCTTACATCATGGTTGAAAAATTGGAAGGAGAGAGGCAGCTAGGAAGATCAAGATATTATCGGAAGGTTATTATTAGAAGGGACCTTGTGTTCGTGATGAAAACTGATTTAATGTTGCCGAGGATAAAAATCAAATGATGAACTTTGTTTATGCAGCGATCAATTTGTCAGACACAGAATTAGCTAGTTACTCATGTCTTTTCCTTTGAAGAACCTTACTTCACGTTTACTTCTGGTTTAGATTTATCTCACTGAAGGATGGTCATAGCACCATTGCACCTTTATTTTTTTCGTGAGGGGGCCGGAGTAGTTTCTATAATCTTAGTAACTTAGTTAACTCAGACTGTTTATCGTACGTCAACTTTCTATTGTTGTCATGGTAACTATAACATGTTCTATGCCTGAGCAGTTGCTTAGCTCCAGAAATAAAGTTTTCTGAGACGAAATATGAATAATGAGTAGTTGTGTGTGGCACTGACAGTGAATGTGATTAATGTGGAACCCAAACTTTTGAGAGTCAGCGGCTAGCAGAAACACAGAGATGCCTGCACAGAGAAGTAGTTGGGTAATTTCGTCTTAACTGGCACCAGGACATGTATCTCAGCTTAATATCTTATTTTATTAAAGATCTTGACAAATCGAACTTGTGATTGGTTCATTATTTCCATGTGAACTGAATTGTGGCAGTGCGAACCTTTCATCAACTTGAAATTATCAGAATGTTTAAGGAAATAAGCTGTTGAGTTCAAAGACATTTAACCGTAGGTAAAGAAACTTCTTAGAAGCCAAAACGTAATTCGGAATGAAATATACTTCTCTGTATCGATTCTCTGTGATAGGAAAAAAGGGTATTTAACTTACGGTTGTATGTTTCGCAGAATGCAGTACATTGTAATGAGAAAGACTTCGAGTTATTTATAACACAGTTATGGTACTGTCTGTATCTCAAGTTATATACAGGAAAACAAACGTTTTACGTTCTTTACGGAAAAACCTTTCTGTTTTCTATGTGTTACTTTTCTCAGAGTAATGATCATTTGGAACACTCATTACGTGTCCATAAACTATATATGAACGTGAGTGGTTATTTCTGCGGTTTCTGTTTCCATACCAAATCTGTTTGAGGACTATTACAATAGATGGCATAGCTTACGTATTGCTCATTAATGTCCCTTACTTAGTGCTCTTACTATCTATATTTTCTGTAACGTGTACATTTTGTATTACATTAAATGTGCTGTTATTGGTATATTATAATACAATATTTCGTCGTTATGTTCTAATTTACCAAGATTACCATTATCGTGTACAGCATTATATTATATTATAATTTACGTAAGCATACTAAATGTGTCCTTTTTTACTGAAACTGCTTGCATTATCCAAAGTTAACTTCGTGCTTGGGGTTTTCGCTAGGGCTTCTGCCGAATTCCTGTAATCCAGTTACACGCAGGCAGTTTAGTGGGTAGCAAAGGACAGTTGTCTGTGGAGTAGTATCTGATTATTATTGAAACGTTAATTTGCTTAAAATTCTATATCTAAAACCTTCAGAGTAGTCTTATTTCTATTCGAAATAAGTTTTGATTTAAAAAGGTTTAATCGATCATTCAATATCAATTAATACTAGCAAAAGACCCCGCCCATTGGTGCGGGGTAAAGGAAATCTGTTGGTAACAGTCATTAGGTCATTCACCTCAACTCGCTTCCACTTGGAGGGCAGCGCCCTTGGTAAGTTTTGGGGGTTGCGCCACCATGGTGTAGATATGCTGTAGATAATACTACCACTCTTCTACAACTACAGTACTACTTATACTACTACAAGAACATCTAGAACGACTACTACTACTATGTCTACAATCATCTACTGCTACTATTAATAACACGCCTGCAGATAATACTATAATGCTTTAAATAAAGCATTAAAGCTAAATATTTTTATTTACGACAATCCATATATACTATATACCAGGTGTATAAATATGAAGCCGGAATTTGTGCATAGAAGAAATTAGCTGTCACTGTGGTTACCGTAAAACTGCGTCCTTGGCGCCACTTACTTGTTTTGACTGCTGATAAAGATTTGCAACTCACAACCAGACAAGTTTCATGTCATAGTGTAGTGTTTAATAGCGTTGAACATGGCGCAATTTGTACCTACAAACTACGATGTGCGGACAGCATTGATTTTTTGTTACCATTTGAAGAAAACTGCTGCAGAATCGCATCGCATGCTTGTCGAAGCTTACGGTGATCATGCTTTTGGTAAGTCACAGTGCTATGCGTGGTTTAAAAAATTTAAAAGTGGCGATTTTGACGTGAGAAACGAAGAACGTGGAAGACCACCGAAAAAGTTTGCAGACAGCGAATTGGAAGCTTTGTTGGATGAGGATGACGGTCAAACGCAACAACAACTCGCGGATATATTAAATGTGACACAGGAAGCAGTTTCCATACATATAAAAGCCATGGTCAAGATTCAGAAGGTGGGAAAATGGGTTCCACATGCAGTGTTCGAAGTGGGAGAGAAACAGAGACGGTATGTTTTCCTATTACTTCTCTCGATATATCAAAAAGTGATATATAACAACATGCATACCGTGTGTTTCAGTGACGGTATGTTTTTAGCTCTCAAAAACCAGAGCAGGTATGCCATACCGGTGCATACCGCCTCACTTCGACCACTGTCCACATGTATTGACTGAACGACAGCAGGAAAACCGAAAAACCACTTGCAAAATTCTGCTCGCCAGATACAAAAGGAAATCATTTCTCCATAGAATTGTGACTGGTGACGAAACGTGGATCTATTTCGAGAATCCTAAGCGTAATAGATCATGGGTAACTCCAGGAAAACCGGCGACATCGACTGCAATACCAAATCGCTATTAACGGAAGACAATGCTGTGTGTTTGGTGGGATCTAAAGGGAGTGATCTATTATGAACTGCTGAAACCTGGCGAAACCGTTAATACCCAACGTTACCGACAACAAATGATCGATTTACATCAAGCTTTGCGTGAAAAATGACCAGAATATGACCAAAGACAACATAAAGTGATTGTGCTTCACGATAATTCACCCTCCCACACAGCAAAACCTGTCAAGGAAACGATTGCGACGTTTGGCTGGGAAATCCTTCCGCATGCGGCTTACTCACCAGACTTGGCGCCTTCCGATTTCACTTATTTGCATCCATGGGACACGCACTTGCTGACCAGCGCTTCACATCTTACGAAAATATCTTGATGATTGGTTTGCAGCACAAGCGGCACAGTTTTTGTGATCTGGCATCCACACATTGCCGGAAGGATGGCAGAAATGTATCGCTAGCGATGGCCAATACTTCGAATAATATAGTTCTTAGCATTGTCATCCAATCGCTGTGTCTTTTCTGTTTATAAATTCCGGTTTCATATTTACGCACCTCCTAGCCCCATGGTCACTGACTGACTCACTGACTCACTGATCATCAAAATTCCCAGGCCAAACTACTGGAGCTAGAAAACCCAATTTAGTGTGAAGGCGTAAGCCCATGAGTAGGTAAAAGAAAACATGCGATATTTTAAAAAAGTTGCAGTCTTTGATCCAAAATGGCCGCCATACCCATTGTTGTATAGAATACACAGCCTAAACTGCTGGGGCTACTGAAACGAAATTTTGTATGAACGTACATCATCAGTATTAGGTTACGAAACTATTACAAAATGTTAAAAGAGTCACCATCTTGGATCCAAAATGGCGGACCCAAAATATCTATTTCGCACACCGTTTGAGCTAGAGATTTGAAATTTGGTATGAAGGTACATCATCGATAGTAGTTTAGAAAAATATTACAAAATGTTGAAAAGATCGCCATCTTGGATCCAAAATGCCCGCCAAACCTATTGTATAGAATAGGGAGCCTAAAAAACGCTGCGGCTACTGAAATTAAATTTGGTATGAAGGTACGTTATCACAAGTATATTACTAAAATATTACACAATATATCCAAAGACGCCATCTTGGATCCAAAATAGCGAACCTAAAAATCAATTTTCCACACCGTTTGAGCTAGAGATACGAAATTTGGCATAAAGGTGCTATATGACTAGTAGCTTAGGAAAATATCACAAGATTTTGGAAAAGTAACCATCTTGGATTCAAACTGGTCGCCCGAAAACCAGTTCTCCACACCCTTTGGGCTAGATAAATGAAATTTTACATGAAGGTGTACTATCACAAGTAGGTCACGACAATATAAGAAAATGATCAAAAAGTCGTCAAGTTGGATCCAAAATGGCCGCCCAAAAAGCCAATTTCGAAACCATTGAAGCTAGAAAAACGAAATTTTGTATGAAGGTGTATGACCAAGAGTAGGTTACAATAAATGGGGCGTATTCCTTCCCTTTGGGGGCGCAGCCCTCTCCCCAATGCTACTGAAGTTGGGTGCAGCGCCTCCAGCGAAGCAAGGCGAGTCCATATAATATATAGGCCCATGGCCACTGACTGACTGATCGTCAAAATTCTTAGGCCAAACTACTGGAGCTAAAAACACCAAACTCTATACGAAGATGTAGGACCACAAGAAGTTAAAGGGAATAGTGCGACATTTTGAAAAGTCGCCATCTTGGATCGAAAATGGCCGCCAAACCCATTGTTATTTACAATACACAGCCTAAACTGCCCGTGCTACAGAAATGAAATTCGGTACGAAGGTACAACATCACTAAGAGAATATTACACAATGTTGAAAATTACGCCATTTTGGATCCTAAATGGCGGACTACAAAAATCAATTTTCCACACAGTTTGAGCTAGAGATACGAAATTTGGTATGGAGGTACATGATACATAGTAGTTTAGAAAAATATTACCTTTTGTAAAAGTCGCCATCGCGGATTCAAAATGGCCGCCCGAAAACCCAATTTCCAAACCATTGAAGCTTTGTATGAAGGTTTATAATCAAGAGTAAGTTACAATAAATTGAGCAAACCTCCCTTTTGGGGGCGCATCCCCCCGTGAGAGGATGCAGATGGACACCATGGCGGCGCAGTCCTGCAGAGAGATTCTGGTTAAGATAAGGGGGTGCAGTCCCCCAAAACTACTGAAGTTGGGGGCGCAACCCCTCATGGGAATCTGGTGGCAGCGCCCTCAGCGAAGGAAAGCGAGGCCACATTTAAATTTAAAACTCATCATTTTGTTATTAAATAAATATTTATTTATTACATATTATTACATACGAGTTAACAATAACCGCATCATGAATTATCTGTAAATCAACAAAGCCTTAAGAAACAACCAAAAATAAATTTTAAAAAACCACACAAACTACAATAAGGGAAACAGCATTTAATTTATTTATATCTGATTGTTGTTCTAACTTGAAAATGTAAATAATGTATTTGTTGTATTATGACAATGAAATGACTCTTATTATTAATTAGTTCGCGACACAGTCACTTCCGGTTAATAAAAATATGCCTAAAGTTCAAGTTACCCCAATATCTAATCTTGTGCGAAAAATCAATGCAATCTTTTAAACTGTTTTCGCATGATGCCTGGACAAACATCGTTATTTTCATTTTTATATACTGGGTGGCCACAAAATCCTATTACACCTAACAGATACAAAGAAAATGAACAGCTTTGCTTTGGAGGAGATTGTATTTCCTATGTATCATATATTCCTGACCTTCAGTTGTGACGTAACTCATTAATTACCCAAAGGATCTGTCTGTGTACCGTCATTCTCATGGCAAAGGATAATACGCTGCCAGGTTATGTGCGATATTTTGCTGCCCATTGCTAAAGTGAAACCTTGTCTCACTGCATCTTTCGGTTCGTCAGTGGTACTGTAATGTTCCTGTGCCATGATACCTTTATGAATCCACATAGTGCATTATCACAGGTGGTGAATTCCGAGCTTCGGGGAGGCCAACCAAGTGGAGCTATGAGCAAAGGTGTCGCACGACCAATCCTCCGCCCAGGAAACACCTCATCAAGAAATTCGCGTACTATAGAGAAATAATCGGCAGTTGCCCCATCATGCTGAAATCAACATGTTTCCTTAATGCCATGTTGCTCCAGGAAGAAAACAAACCAGTTCCTTAACATGTCCAGGTACCGATTTACAGCACCGTCAAAGAAGTACAAGCCAAACAAGCGCCAGCACAGGTGCAATAACGCGTTATTCAGTGCTGTAACTGGATGTATCAACGGAATTGGTTACTTGTTCAACGGAACTGCAACGAAACATAACAAAAAGCATATGAATATCACGGTCAGTACCTATTGATACCAGTGCTTGAAATGAGACTGTATACGTCGGTATGATATACCGGTACTTCTGGTCAAAATATGAAACAGTATAGGTAACGTTATTGTTTCGGAAATATACACTCACTTCTAAATTCCCATTTCGAACACTGATTATATGATACATAATTTTCTTACAATTTACATAGGGACAATGAGAATTTGTGCCCACTCTGTAGATTAATGTGTGTCTAATATTTAAGTCTCATTATCATGGTGAATAGCTTAGTAGCCTAATACAGCATGCAGGAATGATATTCATGTTTATTACCATATCAACTTTGAAGTGAATAAGGTTAATCGTTACCAAGTCGCATCTAAACATATGAGTCTTTTTAGCATCAGAACATTATTGAACATGCAATTTAGTAATTGCAAGAATATAAATGTAATCCTACACTATTAGGCCAAGTCTGGTTGAAATTGCTTGAATCGTTGCTTTAATATTAGGGCAATAGTTTAGTCCCTTAGAATACCAACTCTAAAGATTGTGACCATAGCATTACAAGTGGGGTAGGAGTCGAGTCGTGTGACTGTGCATTTAAGCTACCGCCAGGCTTCAGCAGCGAGCGTCATATTTGAATAATCAGTCTTCCTTTGGAAAGATTGCGGCTAGACCATTCCAACGATACCTCGACTACCTTTCTAGTCCTAGTAGTTCCTCAGGTATAAATTGCAGCCCCTATATCTTGCACCGCCTGTGCAATGTGGATGATACAAACGGTTTTAAACTCGTCTCGCAGAGACCTTTCTAACGACACCTCAACCATTTTACTATCTCTACTAGTTCCTGAGTTGAAAGTTGTCTACAAACGGCCAGTCCCGTTGTATAAGGTTTCACAGCTCTTGCTGCTAAAACGTAAAAATGGAACGAAATGTAATTATTTTCACAGGATGGAGCAATAACTTCCCGATGTTTTAGAATGAATATAATTGAAACCATAAGTAGATGAAAAGTTTACTACAGCGCGTAAATGCTCTTAATAAATATTTAAATTTAAAGTTGCTTCTTTCGATAGCATGGTCAGTATGTACGATGATGGGACTACATTACTCTCAAGCTAGTAACCACATTAGAATGTCAAATTAATTACAGCTTTCAAGGTAACGGTTCTTAATTTTTAAAGATACATTTTAGAGTAACGTGGGAACGATTGAACCAGTTCCAACTTAAGATAAAATAAAATAATAGATGAGCAAAGCAATATATTTCAATTAAAAACTAAAAATGTGTAACAATTTCGCCAACTAACTAACTACTTGGTTTCATCAGACACACTAGTATAAAACAAAGCTTTGACGTGAAAAATATCACAGTTCCAACTAGGCTTCTATTCATCTTTAACCACTAAAATAATCCAATAGTAATAATAATTCCATAGTAAGAAGACGCAAATATTAGACTCATATTTATCCATCATGTGTGAATAGTTCAACCATTCCAATCCAAACTTGGTGCTAAAGTAGAGCCATATTGTTAGTTATATTAGTATATTAACCTATAGTTACTATTTCCGTGGTAACAACCTAAATTATTAAATTCGTATACAAGCATGATTGTACCCGTTTCAGCCAAACTTGGCACAATGATATAAGAGGCTACAGTTAATCTGTTAGCCATTATAAAATTAATTGTAACAATTGTTTCTATGACAACGATTTTCAAGCATTGATTACATGTTTATACATCTTCTGAAAACTGTTAAACCGATTCAATTAAAACTTGGTATGCTGGTACAGACTGCACTCAAAACATTTCTCAACAGAAAACTGGTAATTGAGTGACTATAAAGGTTTCGTGAAACCAACAAGTCAGTTTCGTGTAGAATTAATCATTTATTCTATTGAAGATACAAATCATATTGTGCGGTTAACAAAAAAACTTGTAAAAATGACAAACTTGTGCTAAAAGAAACTCGTGATTTTAACAGTCGACTGTCGCTCTGATAACAAGGTTTCCCGTTAAAAATTCTTTCAATATACTATCGTTAAGCATTTAACCCCATTATAATGTTGAACTAATTTCCTTCTCGATGATAACGAGAATAAATAATTACATAATATTCGTGAATTATGTGAGAATAACTGAACGAATTGCAGTCAAACTTTACATATTGATACATGAGTCTACGCTAAATGTTCTCAGTTAAATTTATACTATGCTTGGTGTTCTCATTTTGAAGTTTAAAAAACACTTTATTTTGCATGGACCATTTTAGTAACTTCGACTTCGGCCCGTCACGATTATAAATATGATGCTAGTTAAAATTAATGTCCATGCCCCATCCGGGATTCGAACCCGGGACCTTCGAGTCGCTGTCTTAGCGCCGCAACCCACACGGCTACTAGGTCGGCTTTGAGGTTTAAAATTAACACATAACAGGAGAACTCTTGAAGAAATTGTAAACAAATTTTGCATGATGATAGGGGGCTTTATTCTCAAGTTTTTACACTGTAAAAATAGCTGTGTAAATTCAACAGCGTGACTACCACTTTTTGTGTGTTAAATCAACACAAGATACGCTGTTGATTTCGGTACTGTGAGGAAATAAAGTTACTTGCTGCAGTGAGATTTGAACATAGGTTGTTCAGTTAAAGTCGAGCGTCTTACCGCCTTGGCTAAATCGTCAGACAGAAAAGGCATTGGATGCAACCGATATTTAGTGAACAACATTTGAATTAAACAACTACACTAGAGATTTAAATAGTGTACGGGATCAAATATATGTTACTGAACCCCCAAAATAAACTAAGGTACTTGCATGACTTATTCCATGGTTTAATCACTTGCTATATGTCAATTGGGAACCAGAACTCCCATTCATTGAGAACATTCTATTTCTATGAAAACAAGCAAGATGGTGACAGCCAAATACTTGAGAAGCATTACTGCTTTCTTATCGTAACAACATGTCAAATGCTGCGCTTGATTTCATAGAAATGGAACATGTTCTCAATGAATGGGGTTTGTGATCCCTAATTGACCAATGAAAAAGTAATTAAACCATGGCATAAGTTGTAAGAGTAACTTTGTGTTTGGGGTTCAGCAACATGTATTATCCTCTATACTATTTCAATCTAGTGCTTTTTTTCGTCTGACGATTTAGTGAAGTTGGTAAGACACTCGACTTCTAACTGAGCAACCCATGTTCAAATCTCGCTGCAGCTGTAAATTTATTTTTTTCCCAGTACCGAAATCAACACCGTGTGTTGCGTTGATTTAACACACACAAAGTGGTAGTCACGCTGGGACACTGCATTGTGTTGAATTAACACAGCTATTTTTTACTGTGTAGAATTATTAATGAGGCAGTACTATTAATAGTAGAGCTAGTATTAAATTTATTCTCAGGTTTTTAGAATTATTAATGAGGCAGTACTGTTAATAATAGAGCTAGTATTAGATATATAACCTGTGGTAAAAGTCGTATTTGTAGTAGTAGTAGTAGTAGTGTAAGTTGTGTTAGTGGTATAAGTTGTAGTAGCACGAGTAGTAGAATTAATGGAAGTAAAAGTACTGCTACTACTAGTAGTAGCGTAGCTGGCGATAGTAGTATACTAGTATAAGTTCTGGTAGTGGTAGTTGCGGTAGAAAGTTTCTAGCAGCAGCAAAAGTACAAACTATAGTAGTTGTGAAGAAAGGGATATTGTAAATAGTAATATAAGTATGTAGTGGTGGTAGTAGTGTTATTTTCATAGTAGTGATGGTACAAGTAGTTGTGGTAGTTTGCTTTGCTGAAGGAGTAATAGAAGAAGTAATAGTCGTAGTTTTAACATACAAAGTTAGTAAACATTTCTGTGAAACATCTAACAAATGATTTTGACTATGCTCCAGTGAGCATGATTATAAGCTAGAAAATAGATAATGTAAAGTCCGTTCATTTCAGTATATATCTGCTTTATGTGTGTTGTTAAATTCAACTGCTTTGTCAAGTATTCATTAGACCTTTACTATAGAAACTCGGTTACGTATGTATGCTTATTTATGGTCATCAGATATTAGTGTTAGTAAGAACGTTATCGATACAGTTCGTACTGAATTACCAATACTAATATATCGCTCTTTAGTCGCCAATAGAGTAGATGATATAAAATGTTATGAAAATCACGCTCTAGGTGATCTGCTATCTAAAGCGTATGGCAACGATAAAAAATGTAGTATAATGATGGACGAAGCTGTATTCAAAAGCTCTAACTAGTAATGTGGGTTTTAAGTCGATTAAAAACCTTAATATATTCATATATATGAAAAATGGTGGTGTACGTCATCGTTTTCTATCTCCAATGCAGTATCATTTTTTCTTGAAACTCTTCAACAAAAGAGAACACTCTCGCATATTTTATTCCCGTACAAACATTACATAGCCAATTTTCTGTCATCTCCCGAAGGGTATATTTGGAGAAATAAAAAAAAAACTACGTAGGCTTATAAAGAATATGGGATCCCCTTCTTTGCCTCTAAAAAATGAAGAAGTGAGATAAAAATGAGGTTTTGAGTTGAGATAACCGTGTTCAGCAATCGATTACTTATTATGTAAGTTTGGTATTAGTGATGATACACAGTTACGATATGGTAATCATAGACAGGATTATGAGGTGTAGGATCTTTTCGATGGAACAAGATAACATTTATGAAGGGAGTCAGATCGATTTGTTAAACAGTGCAACGCAGATAACACGTAGAGAAAGAGACAGAGTGGAGAGAAGAAAATTAAAGAAAGCAAACACAATAAATAAAAAAGTGTAAGGATGAATTAAAGAAAAAGCAGTGGAAATATAAAGATATAATTAAACGCATAGGAAGAAAGTAAAATGAAAAAATAGAAAAGAAGAAGAAGAAAATAAAAGAAAATGACAAACTAAAGGTAAAGGAAAAAAATAATGGCAAGAAGAGAATGAAAAGGATGGAAAGAAAAGCAAAAGAAGGAAACGAAATAAATCAAAGGAGAACAACAAAATATAAATGTAAGACAGGAAAAGGAAAGACATTGACATTTGAAGAAATGATAAAGAAAATAAAGCAAACTGAAAAACGAAAGAAATGGTAAACGAACGAAACGAAAATGAAAGCAAGGATAAATAAAAGAAAGGAA
>JAGDQP010063282.1:0-11747 GCA_022664845.1 Lepisma saccharinum
GTGAACACTACTCATCACAACCTTGGATTTCAAAAATAAATATTTTAAGAAAAGCCTATGTGGACACTGCACTAAAGTTTTTCCTCAACTTTACATAGGCATCATTAGTAACTTTTAATAGCTGATGCACTTTATGATCGAACAGAATATTTAAGTGACAACTGTTTTAATCTCGCCCTAGCATTCTTTGACTATTTTACTCTCTTCAACGTAAAATGATAAAAAGAAACAGCAAGGTAATACAAAAACTATACTAATTACACAAAAATCTAACACACAAAAAAAATATACACTGAGGTGGAAAAAAAACGTAACACTTGAGATTCGAAAAACAAAACAATGTGGACATGTGTACAGTTGATATTCTTTATCGTTGCGTTACTTTGACGTACCGGTATTCAAGGCAACTTTTAATAAGAAAGAAAGTAAATTTTAACACAAATTGTTCACAGTGAGAAAAAGCTTGTATTGTTTCACTTTTAATCATAAAATTAAACATTCGTTAACCAAAATTAAACTTACTGCACATAAGGCTCGTTTAATCCTGTTATTTTTCTTAACTTCCTGCACCATCACTCACACTTTCACCCAATTTTAAAACGATGTTTTGTCACCTCTCACTTGAACAACGGCCTGCAATGTCCGAGCCCCGAGCCTGCCAATATTGTAGATCGTGTTGTGAGCCTGCATCAGGTTTTCTGGAGATCTGTCAGTCGTCAAAATTACCTTCTCACAGTACAAGAGCTGACATTCACACCTCTCACTGGTTCTAACCAATTTTTGGCTTCGACCGCAGTGAAATGGCGATTGCGCATACCCGAAGGAGCAAGAAATGGTCATCTATTGCAGAAATTGCCCTCCTCAAGCCTTCCAGAATACGTAATCGGTTGCTGGTATCTCTGCACGATACGCAAAATCGTAGTTGGCGTAATATGAAATTCTTGAACCGCGTGACGGAACGCTTCGTCCATCCTGCACTAAAGCGACTGCTCTAGCGGCCTTCTCGGGGCTTTACAGCATCTTACAACCCTATACAGCAACCTAAATCCGAAGAAAAGAGTTGTTTCAAACTGCGTACCATATCACAGAATTCCTACATACACAGGAACACGCATCTCAGCGTGGGAACAGTTGTTTCGAGTTCGTGTTGTCAATTTTATTGCACAGAGGAAAAGAAGGGGAGGTCAAAAAGAGAGGCAGGAGGATGTAATAAATTACAATATTTCCTTCTCACAACAGGTGCATAGCAGCACACAAGTAGTGTTAAAATGGATATTATAAGTAGTTTTTTTCACTTTCCTCGAGTGTTCGTTCAGTTTTCTTTCCACCTCAATGTATTTGAACATAAAAATATTTCTTACCTGGGACTCTTTTACTGAGGTATTCAATGACGCGCTTAGTTTGGAATTACTATTACTTGATCCATGTAATGTAGCATGACTTTGGGATGTTGTTACTGTGCTGTTGCCATACGTGTTCTGATACTGACTGGTACCCGTTGAAGCAGCATACCCACTATTTCCGGACTGGTTCAATGACGAACTAGCAAACCCAGATTGATTATTGTTCTGATACGTCGCTGCAGACTGAGTCGAACTCGGGAAAGAATTTCCCGACTGACTAATAGATGGAAACGACGTTCCTGTTTGAAAAGAACTAGCTTGCCCTGATGCCTGATATGAAGCAGCTGAAGCCTGGCTAGTTGTATAGGAACTTCCTGTTTGGCTACTTGGATATGTAGCCGGTGCAGCTGCTTGATTGGAAGAGAATGAATTACTAGGTTGGCTACTGTAGCTTGATCCCGACTGGCTAGAAGGATAACTACTTTGTGACTGCCCCGTTGGATACGGTGTCGATGATGCTTGTACCTGGAAAGAAGACAAAGATCTTGTAAAATACGATACACAGTACTGTTAATAAGCGACAAATTTCATAAGCAAAGATCAGAATTACGTCCCTTTGTATCGTCAGATAAGTCTGATTAATTAAAAAGTATCATCATGTCAAATATTGTCAACATTTATATGCACTAGATAATGGTACAAAGATGTAACTGCATTCATTCAAACAAAATTTTCATTTTGAAGATTCGTTCGTATTATACTCAACAGAGACAGGGCACAGGATGAACTTTGTTCTGTTCCCACAACTGAAGTACGTTAAAAAATTATGTGAGTGAGTCAGCCGATCAATGAATATAAAAACTATCCTGAACGATGCTACAAGCTTTTATTTGAACCTTGTACATTTATATCTAGATTCAACAAAAGGGTAGCACATGAAACATCATTCCATTTCTTGTGCCGATATCAAAGACCGACCATCCTCATACAAGGCAAATGCCGAGATGATACTTTCAACTTAGGCCCTAGCAGACTCCTTTCCCCTACCCTATCCCGGTCTGAGCCATTAATGCCTAACTGCCATAAATAAATTCAAATGAAAATCAAATACATTTGCTTTATGTATAACATTCATTCTTGATCAGAATGGTGCAGAACTGATCAATTAATAACCAAAACCTAGAAAATTGTGCGCTATGATTGCCATTTCCTCTCACGACCTCTTGGGGACGCGCCCCTGGGTTCGTGACTATTTTTAAGTCTCCATATAATGCATGGTACACACAACAGTGTTCGCTTTGTAGAAGGCATAGAAGTTGGATAAGATTTCACACTCTTCGGACAAAACACCTCTAGCTCTGTGTTCCGAAATGTGCCTCGCGCCTGGGATATCAAGGATGTCAAATATGTGTTTATCGTGTGAGCGCGAACATAAAATCTGGCCTAAGCCATTTGTTCCTACATTTACACAGCATTTTCAATATATATCCATACACGGTCTCATCCTAAAACTTACAGGTAATACATTAGTCCAATGTTTCAAGATTGATGCGTCGTCCGCTCCATAGCGCTATTGCCCTACCTTTTGTCTGTATACACGTGCTTGCCTTATTTCTCGGTGCCTGAAGAACTTAATGTTCGATTATTAATGAATATTTCTATGATTACGTGTGTTTGTGAGTTCTACAGTAATTATCACGTGGTAAGTACTCCTTTATTACCTTTTAATTTTTCCTTATTTATATTTATTTATTTTGCATTTGCAGACCATACCAATCAACGTTCCACATACAATATTACGTGCGGATTCGAAGTGCAAGTGGGCGAAAAAATTGTGTAAAATTGCAATTTTCGGTAGTAGCTCAATTTATCAGGTTGAATACATTGCTAAATAAGCCTTTTCTGAGGGAGGCAAAATGGCAGGGGGAGAACAAGAGAGGCAAACACGACCGGTCTATATAGCGCTTCCTTAGAGCACACTTGTCACATGCATTTATTTTATTTAGGGTTTTTTTTTTTCTCTGTCCCTCTGCTTCTTCACAAACATTAGAAGAAAGATATCCTTCTGAATCAGCGCCAATTGCTGGCTACTCATTTTTGATAAAAATGGATGTGACAAGTGTGCTCTAAAGACGCGATATATCATTAAGACAAAAAGAAAGTCGAAGGACTATTTAAGGTAGAACTGACAATAATAAGGAAGAAATATTTACAGCCACAACGTCCCAGTTGAAAACAGATAGGACGTGCTTCTTCTCACATTCGACCTGCCCACACTTCCAATACCAATCCGAACCACCTAGTTCCATCCCAAACCAACCAAGATCGAACAAATCCTACATTCTCATTTCAGCATTCCCCGAAACCAACAGACACAAAATTCATACTTCTAATTAACCCTAAATTAGTATTTCAGCACCCCCATAATCTTAGAAACACCTTTCCTCTTCCAGAAACCCAACCGGCGCTCATTTCGGTAAGAGACAAGGATGTATGACCTGCTCCATCTTTACTTTTCCTACGGTCACTACCAATACTGGTAGTGGCCACCACACCTTAAATCCCAATGCACCACACACCTCTAACGTAATATATACATCATAACATGCGTATTATGTGATACGTTTTATGTGGGGAAACAGGCGGACCATTGAGCATTCTAGTTAAGAACCATAGCCACTTCTGCGCCATTAACACAACAGATGCTTCAATCTCCTTACACACATGTCTTGCCATGTTGTTATAATACACATTCTGTCCCCAACGACCAATATCTCAACACGCTGAATGTGGGAAAGAGCCTTCAACCACGTTTTGAGCACAAAAAATAAACCTAGTTTAAACAAACCTTTCATCTTCTACAAGGTCCGTTCCAAAAGTAATGATAATAACTTTTCCACACTTTTCCGCGCGTAACCTGGCGACCTCTTTTGGTTCAAGAGGTGGCGGAGGATCTCAGCTGAGGTTAGCAACAGCTGCCAGTCAGAGCGAACGTGTTTGAACGTGCAGATCAGTTACTAAAAGAAACCTGTATGTGCGCGTCGTCACAGTGTGTTTGTGGGGAACAATGCAGCGAAAGTTGGAGCAACGCTACGCGATTAAGTTCTGTGTGAAGTTAGGGAAATCGGGTTACGACACCTTGGACATGTAAAAGAAAGCGTATGGTGACGAATGTTTGTCGCAATCGCAAGTTTACAAGTGGCACAAGGCGTTTAAGGATGGCCGGGAAAACGTTGAAGACGAACCACCCGAAGGGCGCCGCCCTTCATCATCGACTACGGATGATGATATGAGTCGACTGAAAGCAGTTCTTGACACACCGCCGATTAAGTTTGCTTTTGATTTCGGACCTTGTAGACTTGCCAAAAACGAGTGTTTACCGAATCATTACGGAGGAACAGCAAATGCGGAAAATTTGTACAAAATTCGTGCCGAAGATTCTGACCCCCTGAACACCGAGAGTGTCGTGTGACAATTTCGCGTGAGAAATGAACCCGGCTGTCTTCGAAAAGTGATAACGGGTGATGAAAGCTGGATTACTGAGTGCGACCCCGAAACCAAGAGGCAAAGTGCGGAATGGCACACGCCATCATCACCTCGACCGAAGAAAGTTCGCATGGCCAAATCTCGAGTAAAAAGCATGCTGATTGTGTTTTTTGACGCAACAGGAGTGATCCATAAAGAGTTCGTGCCGTACAGGGCCCTTTCTACAAGGAAGTGCTGGAGCGTTTGCGGAAAAGTCTTAAGAGTCCGTCCACAGATCGCCAGCTCGTGGATGATCATGCACCACGATATTGCAAGACGGAGTCACACAGCGTTGATTGTGACGGAGTTTCTCGCTGAGAAAAGCATCACTGTGCTTCCTCATCCGCCCCATAGCCCGGACTTGGCCCCTTGTGACTTTTTTTTTAATCCCAAAGATCAAGAAGAGCTTGAAGGGAGAACGTTTCGGTACCGTGGAGAAAACCCACGCAGCTGCGACGAGGGCCCTGAACAGCAGGAATCGTTGTAATGATGCGCAAGGACACTATTTTGAAGAAGACTAAGTGTACTGTGATGTGGCTTAAATAAATCTTTTTTTATAAAATTATTCTCATTAATTTTGGAATGGACCTTGTTGCTCCTCCCGTTTGTACAACATTTTCAATACATAACCTTACACGTAAGTTAGTCAATCGTTAGATTGATGCGTCGTCCGCTACGTGGCACCACTACCACTCTAGTCTTCTGTCCGTGTGGACCTGTCTGTCGACTATTCCTTCTTTATCATTAGTTTGAATTATCAACAGTAGACGGTTGATTTAACTGTGGGTTACATTAGAAGTAGTGCTAACTTGTGATTGTTTTACTACTTATCTGTAACGTTAGTACTTTTCAATTACGTCACTTTAAGATGACGTGCGAAATGTATTAATAGGGTAAACAGCGACTATGTGAGGTCGAAACCACCCCTCACACTTCGCATCTAACATGAACACCTAAATAGAAGGTAAAATATATACGTCATAACATGTCCTGCTTTTCGTAAGCAGAAATGAACTGGACTATGTGAAGGTGGTCTTTCACGTACGAATTATGATGGAAACCACCAGCACTGTTAATGCGATTCCTAACTCGAGAAGAGGAAAATTAGTGAAGTAGGAACGACTAATTTTAATGCACTATTTACTTGAGTATCCCGGTGAGTGAGTGGTAACGCCAGCTGCCTTGTAATCGAGAGATGCTACAATATTTTATAAACATAAATCACAGTCTCACTTAATTTCTTGGTAATTAATAAAATTACACAGAGAACAGTGGTTCTCTGAATTAACATTGATTTTTTCATAAGCGAGGTTCACTTATGAGTTTTAAGAGGGGGTTAGGGGGTAAAATTTAGTTTAGGAAACTTATTTTCAGTGTCAAAACTTCAGAGTTTTGTAAACCACTGTGGAAAATTTCACGAAAATATCCTGAAAACTTTCGTTTTTACAAGTCTGTTTCTCAGTTACACGAATTAATAAACAGTCTGTATGGGTCAATCCATGTCAAGTGGTCCAATGCATGTTGCTTGATAATTTTTAAAAATTCTGATTTTTGATGTGCACTTACCTTACCATGTTGTTAGGTCAAAACAATCATTATTTTAATTTTAGTGACTTTAGATTTCGAGTGGCAGCCATATTTGTTTTCGAAGATGATGTAAGGGGTTACCGAATCTGAAGTATCTCAGCCCCTAGTTGTTCTATCGATGTGGAACAAAAACCAAAGTAGTCAGCAAATTGTAAGCTACAAGACTATGTATTAGCCATTATCGTCCATGAAGTATAGAGGTGAAAAGTAGGTCATTGACGTTAAAAGTTCCGAGTTGAGCACACAATTTTTGCAAGAAGGCAAATGATCAGGAAGGTGAGCTTTTCTGGATAAAGAGGTCTGATATAGAAGTACTCATTCATCAAGTTTCAATCAACCCTTAGACGTGTCCCCCTTTTTTCTATAGAAATTATTAAAAATGCAGAAAAGTGAAAAAGTGCGTACTTCACAGGTACAGATCTCTGGTGGGGGACCTGATAAAAATACACTATTCCTCCCCATAACAGGCCTGTATGATATTATTACATACCAAAAATTAGAAGTTTCAGATTTGACTATAAGTACCTTTATTACAAATAAGCATAGGCAGAAGTACGGATAACCGAGAGTTTACTGTATAGACGTCATAAATCAATAGGCAGTGGATGAATAACTCACAGAGGGGTTAAGCAAAACATACAAGAACAAGTGTGATCCTGTTAAGAAGCAAACAGAACAAATGTACATGAAAACACGGTCAGCAGGCTGCGTGTTTCAACATGCAGCAGATGGGAATTCACCACTGGTGCCTCAGTCAGATGCGTACAGCGCAAGGAGACGGTTGTATTCGTGCAAATGTGTGTATCATTACTGCAGTTCGTTAGTGATGTGATATAGGTAAATTAATTGGTGAAGAATGTCATAAGTGTGTGTATGGGCCAGTATCAAGTTGCATGACGGCACTTAGTGACTTCAGTGAAGAGAAGAGAAGAGGAATCTTCTGATGAAGCGAACAAGCAAAGGCATTGTAAACATACGTAACTACCATGAAGTGAAGTTTTCTCGAAAGTATCAACTGTTTGGTAATTTGTGTTGCGATCCGCTAAAAATCCATTAAAAAAAAATATATAACTAGAGGACTTTCAGAAATTTCGAGTGCACACTTACTAACGGAAAAGAATTATGCAGTAGAGCTGTTTCCTGGAAAATCATTATGTGTTACATGCTACACAAAATCTTTGTTCTACAAGGAAAAAGCAGAAACAAAAACAATGATGATGAATCAGAAAATGAACTTGAATTAGTCCCTCCATCAGTCAATATTGATGTTTTGAATGCAACGTGTTCAAAATTAGGCGTATCACCTGTTTCGAAAATAAAAAAGTTAAGTGTTGAACAGAGACCAAGAGCAATAAGCAAAAAGTTACAACAATTGTCTACAGGCTTGTTTACCTGTTCCTAAAACACGCTCATATCATAAATATATACCTCTCAGTGACACAAAAGTTAGATGCTTTCGCACTTCAATTTCTACTGACTTTCAGGAAGTAAATGTGAGAAAAGCATCCTTGCAATGCCTCCAAACAGGTGACACAGTTGCGTGTATTTACGACGAAAAATATTGGAATTGTTGAAGATGTCAGCAGCGAACATGATGACGTGAAAGTTCATTTTTAAGAACCACCAGGACCACGAACTTCATTCAAATTTCAAGAAACGACACGACATGGGTGCCTTTCAAGAACATTTTAAGGAAGCTTACACCCACTGAGCTTACAACAGCGACTGGTTGGTGTCACACTATTACTCCTGAGTTATGTGATGAAATATCCAAACTTTTTGTGGAACACACTGTTTAAATGGTACGTAAGCCAGCATTGTTCTTGTATATTTTGCTTAACCCCTCTGTGAGTTATTCATCCACTGCCTATTGATTTATGATGTCTATACAGTAAACTCTCGGTTATCCGTACTTCTGCCTATGCTTATTTGTAGGTAAAACTTTGTGTTAATAAAGGTACTTATAGTCAAATCTGAAACTCCTAATTTTTGGTATATAATATCATACAGACCTGTTATGGGGAGGAATTGTATATTTTTATCAGGTCCCCCACCCACCTCTGAAGTACGCACTTTTTTCACTTTTCTGCATTTTTAATAATTTCTATAAAAAAAGAGGGGACACGTCTAAGGGTTGAAACTTCGTGAAGAGCACTTCTATATCAGACCTCTTTATCCAGAAAAGCTCACCTTCCTGATCATATGCCTTCTTGCAAAGATCGTCTGTTCAACTCGGAACTTTTAACGTCAATGACCTACTTTTCACCCTGCTATACTTCATGGACGATAATGGCTAATACATAGTCTTGTAGCTTACAATTTGCTGACTATTTTCGTTTTTGTTCCACATCGACAGTACAACTAGGGGCTGAGATACTTCAGATTCGGTAACCCCTAACATCATCACCAAATGGCGCATCTTCGAAAACAAATATGGCTGGCATTCGAAACCTAAAGTCACTAAAATTAAAATAATGATTGTTTTGAACTAACGATATGGTAAGGTAAGTGCACATCAAAAATAAGATTTTTTAAAAAAATGTCAAGCAACGATTTACTCTTTCCCTGGACCACTTGACATGGATTTTACCCATATGTGATATAACGTAATGCCCAACTATCATATACCAAATGCAATCAAGCTTAATGCTTGGCGCTTTGAACCGAGCAGTGATAAGACATACGTATGAAGGAAAAACAAAGACAACTTCAGCCTCAGTGAAACAAACTATTTATGGCACACCAAAAAACAATGAATTTCTGACGATTTTCTTAAACCCATTTGCACATTGAATCTGCACGTAACATTTTGTGTAGAATGTTAATTAGTTTATAAACTACGTATGAAAAAAAAAAAAAAAATGGAGCACGTGTTGATATGATCTGGCTGTGTTACCTCGTAACAGTGAAGTTAATGGGTTTAATTTAATTTCGTTCATTTACGCTTTTATTTTCAGGTTTTTACTATATTGTGAGGTTCACCTGGCTGAACGTACAGTGGCAGTAGCTGCTATTATTCCTACTATAATAACCGCAATAAATTTGTATCAAAGCATGTAACTAACCTGACTTGCTGTATAATTTGAAGAGGCCGAGTAACTTGAAGAAGGCTGGTACACTGCACTACTAGACTTCTGATTTTGATATGCAGGCTGATACGTGCCCGTACTTGTTGCAGCGAAGTTAAGAGCTGAATCGCTCTTGCCAATTTCAAGCCCTGAGGAGGACGAACTTGTCCCTCTTTGTTGAGAAAACGATTGATTTGATTTGTGCTCCGCACTTTGTGAAGATGGGAATGTAATTGTTTCAGGTCCTGGGAGCTGAAAAAAGAAAACACTCAATTACTACATATTCATTAGTATTTGTATAAAAACGGGAAAACGACAACCATGTGGCATCGAGTCAATACAGAGTAATTATCTTAATTACTACAATCTTAAAAATGACTACGTTGCAAATGCATCTCATTTAGATACACGAATATTGAACCATTATCAAACTAACACTAGAAATTCGCTTATATTTTGATGGCCAGATGCTCCTCGCTTAAACAACATATGATATACAATAAAACCACTCAGAATACTAAAAGCACAATGTTCAAAAATATTTTCGCGTAGCTATACGTACGCTTCATCAGTTGGTTAGGAAGCTACGGAAATATGAGTAGAAAGAAATTTTGGATTAAGCAGTTGGTATAATCTTATTGTCAAAACTATGTATCTTGCAAGTGGCTGTCCACGTTGGTTGAAAGAAGTTAGATACTGTCCGATGGAAAGCAATGGTCTGTTTTTTTTATTATTATTATTAAAGCCTGTAACTCTACAAAAAGCAAGATTATGGCTATTGAAGGGGACATGAGGTGAAAAAATAAAAATCTGGAAAGGTTATTGAAGACGTGAAAAATGTGTAAACGCAATGTATCATAAAGAAAGTAAATGTGGAAGAACCAATACTCTCAAATATGGTTTTCTATTTATATAGAAATTTTCACTTACTATTCCTTCGTTTATGGAATCTTTCTTTTACCAATATTTCTGCTTCTCCAATGCTGTGAGATGAGATTTTAAAAGCCGAGAAAGACTTGAAACAGGAGTTTTACATTCCGGATTCCTGACATGTTCGGTGAATCTAGTCATGCCAACATACTTCTCACCACATTGACATGTAATTTGATATACTCCAATGCCACAATTTCGAGGAACAAAATAATTCTATATTGAGTGAAACTTTTCTGCCTTCGGTGGTATAATTACAGGACTTTTTTTTGCATTGATTTTCAGTACCAATCCAGGCTTTAAATCGGCAGCTACTGTGCAGTGCAAATGTTAAATATTCGCAAAAGAAATGAGACCATATTTTATTTGGAAGAAATGGACTGAGTTTTTGTGTATGTACGGTTCTCCTGAAGTCGGTTTTCGATAAACTCAAGTTTCGAATGAGGTGATACACTAAGAAGCTTATAGTTCCTTCATATCCACGTTCCGTAAAACCAATTCTCACTAAAAATCTCAAAGTGAAGCTGGAATTGTTACTTACGTCTCGAAGAACAAATTTTATTTTATTACATGGGTAAAAAATAAAATCGATAAAACCATTTCAGTTTGACGCGTTCAACGCCTCTTCCGCAATCAAGAAACATCTCGTGAACACCTATCGCTAATGTTGGCATATTTTTATTCTATTACTTTGGTCGTATTTAGTACTATCACTCACGGTGAAAAACACACCTGATGTATCTATCTTAACCTAAGTTTTAATAATGATAACGCATTCATTTATTTACCTTTTGACTTTGTCCTAAGGATGCGGAGAGGCTGGATTGACTTAATTCTTTGCCTGATTGGGTCGTGCTGTTTGAATATACGTCCAAAGCCGACGACTGGTTCTTCCCTGCACTACTTCCGCTTAACTCTAAACTGGAAGTGGGGGCAGAATTTGAGACAGAATCCAAGCCTGTTCCCGAACCTCCTCCCGAATACTTCGACTGGTCAGATGGAAAATCAAATGAATTCGTTTCACTCCCGAACTCCAAAGCACCAAACTGTACATCCAAAAACCCAATACCACTGTTTATCGCATCACCTGGCATTTCCACAGCCGAGGATGGAATCTGAAAAGGAAGTAAAACTTGTCATGTTTCTGTTTCAAATACTATCTATATACAAAAACACCATTAATTAAATGCATTTTACGTTTAAAAGAATGAATTTGACCAAACTAGGCCAAAATACAAGCAATACACATATTGTGCATGCTATGAAGACCTAAAGAGATTGTAAAGGGAACATT
>JAGDQP010063285.1:0-11747 GCA_022664845.1 Lepisma saccharinum
GCTAATTTTGACGTTTGCCACCCCACAGCTTCCGAGGGACGTGAAGGAAGCTTTATATTGCTTACCTGTCCGTCCTTATATACCGAGTCCGCTCCGCTGTTTTAAATGTCAGTACTATGGACACACCAGCACGTCGTGTAAGGCGATCTCTGCTGTATATGCAATATGCGGTACCAGTAGCCATGGTGCGGATCCTTGCACATCACTGAAACCTCAGTGTGTTAACTGCAAGGGTGATCACACGGCCTGGTCGCGTGACTGTCCGGTCTTTAAAGAGGAAAAACGAATTAGAGAGCTGATGGTGATAGAGAAAATATCTGCCGGTGATGCTAAACGTCGATTAAGAGAGTCTCAGGGCACCCTTCCCTCTGGTGCGTTTTCATATGTTGTAGCCAGACTAGCAGTTAAAACTGTCTCGGTTGGTACCCAGACAGTTAATGTATCAACACAAACAAAGTCTGATGTGCATGACGACCCTCCGAAGCCGCACAAAGGATCGGAGACTCCTCGCAATATGCCGACGCAGAGTCAGGGACAAAAACACTGTGTAGAGCTCTAGAACTCCACGGATTAAGGCTACTTTTAGTCCCTATAAAGTCTCCAAATTAGTTCGAACTTCGCCTCTCGCTACAAGCATTAAGACTCTGACGAACGTTTTGTCTGCTCAATTAGCTCAGGAGGAGTTTACACATACTATCGATGAACCAAGTTCATCTTTGACTACCGACATAATTGAGGACCACCTGATGGATATGGATTTTAATCTGGTGGGAAGGAAAGGGAAACCTAGGTATAAACCTAAACTTAAACGGTAATATTTTTACTTGTTTTTGCAGAGAGTTTTATGATTTCCTTTTATTTTATATAATGATGCTCATTAGCTGTTAAGTTTTATAGTGTTTTTTTTTGTTTTATCTTGTGAAGGCCCATTTACAGGCTTCCTTGTTATACTGGCCATTTACACCAGTAGGCTGATTGTGAAGTCCTTTTACATCTTCATCTTTTATTTTTTTGTTATATTAATTAACAGCTAAATTTTCACATGACCAATATAAGGGGCTTCGCAAGTATCGGGACAGGCATAGATCATAGTGCTGTTACCGCCCATAAAATTCATTTTATCTTATCTTATCGGGAATAAATCGACTGTCCTTTCGAATCATTCCTCGAGGTCGCAAGAAGTGTTTAAAAAAGCAAAGAAACAATCAAAGACAAAAATTGAAAGAGAAACGTAGAGACTGATTTTGATCTTTCCGTTTTTTTCGCTTTCATCCATTATTGTGAGTTTAGCACCATACTTCTCCAAATAATATACGTCATGATAGTAAGGACGCAATTGCTGGATTTCGATATCCTCTATAATCCAGTTTCCACGCTTATCTTTCAATCTAACTTGATAAGCATTGCTGTGGAGCTTTTTAAGAATTGTTCCAGGTCCTTGAAATGGTAAAGTTAAAGCTTTCGCATTGCCAGTGCGGAAGGACGAATTGTAGATTAGAACTAAGTCATTAGGATGGTACTCGTGTTGAATGTGACGTCTGTCATAAAATTTCTTTTGTCTTTCGTGGTCAAGTTGCAAGTTCTTGACTACTAGCTGGCGCGCGTGTTGCATACCCTTCTGGCGATTGATATTATCTGGAATTTCACAAACCATATCAAATTTGCTGTCTGCTATATTTCTAGGCTGAAATCCGAATGCTATATAATTAGCAGAATACCCCATAGAAGGTCTTATGGACTGGTTCAAGCAAAATACGTACTCATCGAGATTTTGATCCCATCTTCTGTTATCATTTCCTTGTTTTGATCATAATCTCTAGTCGATTGTTTTAGCGTTTATAATTCCTATTGTACTGTGTTGATATGCTAAACACGTGTATGGATTTATACCCATGAGATTACATAACTCTATATAATGTGCGCTACGAAATGACATGTCTATCAGTCTTTATAGCCATCGGAATCCCGAAACGAAGTATAATCTGTTTGTAAATAAATTCACATACTGTTTTAGCACTCAAATCTTTTACAGCTTGAGATATAAGCTAACGACTACCTTCACATATAGCTGAAAGGATATGTTTGTTGCTGTTATATGACTTGGGATAACTCCCGGACGAATCCAACTGATATGATGTAAAAACTGAAGGTACTTCTAAATGTAAAAGTTCACCTTGAGGTAATTGTGCAACTATTTTGTTCTTCTGACATATGTCACACTGACGAATCCTTGCTGACAAATACTGCTACATATTCTTAAAGTAATACTTTCGAGATACAGAAAGGTACGTTTTCCTGTAACCAAGGTGATTGGCGGTTCTAGTACAATGTATGGACTCAAACCAAGATCCTCTCAAATCTTGTGGGACACATAACTGTTTTGTACTACGTTGATCGTTGTATTTCGTTTGAGTACTATATAAAATACCTTCAAATATTTTGAAATACTTGGAATCTCTCAAAATTTTTCAATCCATTTCCTGACTTGGATTCTCCAGGGTTTCTATAATTGTCTTAAAGAAGGGGTCCTGCCTTTGTGCAGAGCGGATATTCAAATCTTCAAAAAGTACCCGAACAAACTGTGATGTTTCATCATCTTCTTTTTCTTCTGCCTGTAGATTCTCAGTAACAGCATTCCATGTATTTATCTGTGTGTTTCCATCGAAGTTCTTCTTTGTCCTCGTTGTTCTTCATCTGTGATAGTAGCTACTTTGCGTGGAAGTTCTAGTAAGTTATCAGTTTCCATGTCTGGTTGGTCACCTTGGCCCATGCTACAAGTAAATATATCTATCCAATTTTCGTGCGTCGGGCAGTGATGTAGTGTAAAACTGTATTCTCCTAGGAAAGTGAACGATCGAGCCAATTTGCAATGTGGATGCGCAACTATGTGGGCTTTACTAAAGGCAAAATTATCAGTGTACATATCAAAATGAATGCCTAAAAGAATATGGCGAAACGTCTTACATGTGTACACCGCTAACATGATCTCTCGTTCATATATGTCACGTTTTTTCTCAGAGTCTGTACAACGTCGTCAGCATAATCTTAGTGGTCTCCATTGTTTACTAACGGAATCAAGTTGAAAGACCCCTCCCCCGCCAGAAAATGGCGAGATGCATCACTGTACAGCCTAATTGGTGCTTTTTGGTTAAAATGTATCATAGATAACGAATTTCCAAGTGCTTTCTTGAGAGCCAAAAAACTTTCTTGATGCAATGGTAAACATTTATATCGTTTTCCTTTTTTCGTTAATTCTATAAGTGATGAAACTAAATAGTCATAGTTAGGTATTTGAGTTCTAGCAAAATTGCACAAACGCAAGTATTTACGAAGTGATTTCACATCTTTTGGAGGTAAAAAGTTATCAATAGCTAAACAAATTTCCTTAGAAATCCTAATTCCGTGCTGGTCAACCTCATAACCATAATCTTGAAAAGAAAAAATTTGCTTCGGGTATTGATAAACGAATACCAATTTCTCGAATTTTTAAGAAAAGCTGGTTCAGGGTTGCCAATAGCGTAGAAAAATCATCGGCATGGAGGAGTAAATCATCAGCGTAATGGCTAACAATTTCTGAATTTAAATCTTTCGTAAGGCTAAGTGAAGCGGCAGTTGCTTTCAAATCCATTGGCGTCCTTGTAAGAAAAATTTTCATATTGGCGATAAATTTACGCCTAAATACTTCTGGGAATCCTCATCAACTTTTACTGAAAAATACGCATTGTTGTATCGAGATTACTAATATATTTTCATTTTCTCAATTTGTGCAACACTGAATTCATGCTAACTTGTATGAGAGCTGGTTTATACAGATGAGAATTAATCTGTCTTAAATCTAGACATATGCGAAATTTTCCGGAGGGTTTTCTTACAATTACAGCACGAGATGTGTAGTCTGATATACCTGGACGCAGCACGCCTGCTTGACACAAGGCATCAACCTAAGCTTTTATTTCTGGAAGCAAAGTTATTGGAAATTCTTTAGAACTATGTGCGAATAGCTTTATATTCTTATCTACATGTAGCTCCTCCGCGTAGTTTTTAAAGATACCTACATCAGATGAAAAATACGACCAGATGTCGCGAAATTCATACAGTGATTTTTGTACCGTAGTTTTCTGTTCGCTAGTTAACTCATCAGATATCTGGAATTTAGAAATGTCAAATAATTTCTCAGTTTCTTGTAAACGTTGCTGTAGTTCTACATGCGATAGCTGATTTACTAGCGAAGTGGTCAGGACCGCTGCTCCCTCTTTCAATTTTGAAGTCGGTAGTTTTTCTACCTGAAATTGCGTAAACATTCTGCCAAGTACCATTCTTTTACGTAATGAAGCACTTTTATTGCATAAATTGGTAACAAAAGCATGTGGTGTACAACCTGATATAGCTTGAGGAAGTATTTGAATATTGTGTTTTGAAGCAACTTATTGTTGGGTTCAAAGAAAATGTCAACTTTCTTTGTGTTCACAATTGTTCTCAATTTCACAAATACTGATGAAAATGGTTGTAGCCTGTAACATTTATGAGGATAGCTTAGGCTATCTTTATTCTGTTTTTGTATGTAAACATTTATCATTTTGCTTGCCCTGTTATTTTTGCTATTTGGAAATCGAACTGTTAAAATTTTGGACAAAAACTGAATTTATTATTTGCAAAAAAAAATTGTATCGTAATACCGTAGCATTTCTGTACCAAGAATTGGGCAACCAAAGTTCTTTTGAACAACGTGAAAAGGGTGTGAAAAAGTGGTGTCACAAATGGTGACATCTAAAATCACTCCATGCTCTAAATGAAGAATATGGTTAGCTATACCACGGATAGCTGTTTTGATGTTAACAATTTTAGCATTTTTCGGAATTTAAGAATGCGAAATTATTGACAATGTACTACCAGTATCCAGTATTAATTGCTGTTCAATATCATTCAATTTAGCATTTATTGTAGCAATGCCACGCGACTTTGTTAATTCTATAGCAACAAATGCACTTTCCATTTGTTTTTGTCTATTTTAGCAAGGGTGGCTTTTATTTTTGTGGTGAAGGGGATATTGATGTGGATGGGGACCGAAAGCTTGTGTGGGCCTCTTATTTAGTTTAAAGTCTGTTCAGTTTCTTAATGTTCTTCTTGTTCCGCCATGTATGTACGTGAAGACTGGCCTCTGTGTCCGTTGCGACCAAAATCACGTCTATTAGAACGTGAACCGCGTCCCCTAGAACGCCGAGGTCTAGTATTCTGGCTACGTGTTTGGAAATTATCTTGATACGGTCTGTATGTATTACTGTAGGATCGATCTTGATTATTCTTATAATTCTGCCGTGAAAAATTACGATTCCCTAGACGGCTATAATATGATCTACCCCTATTATTAGAGTACACGTTGCTAGTTTAATGTGCTAATTGTTCAAGTCGTAACTCTTGAACCTGTAACGTCAAATTCGTTAATTTATCTGTTAAAACAGCTAAACCATAATTAGGCTTTGTTTTGACATCAGAATATATTGGCTTTGTACTTTCCGAACTAGCCTCGGAAGTAGTTCTAAAATGCTCACCAGAAGGTGCTACTTGCTGAATAGTTTCTCTAGGTTTCCCTGTAGTCAGAAGATTTACTGCCATCTGTTGGGCGTTCCGGAAAACATTAGAAGTATTCTGTACTGAATTGTTCGTCAATGCATAGTTTGATACATCGTAGGGCGTTGCTTGCTGCCCTGAACCACACAACTGTGTCATTGGCTGATATAATGAAGGTGGGACTAACTGCGATTATGGCGTGTTAGTCCAACACATGTTAGTAGATGTGGTCGCTGGAAAAATCATGTTAGCGATCGTTTGCTGACTGTGACCTCCCGAAAATTGATTTATATTTGACTGAAAGTAGCTTTCTGCCAAACGTTTTTGACTTAATTGAATTTCCAACAGAGTGTTTTTGAAGCAACAAATCTCGATTTAAAAGAGAGTAGAGTTTTGATTTTAAATCCTCTATTGTATTAAACTTTTCAAGAGATTCTTAGTCTAGAAAAGTTTTCCGTAGGCCTACTATAATGTGGTATATCTTTTTCTGTATGCTCATCTTCGGACATATTTGGTTGATTAGCTTTTCCTTGTTTATCAAAAATGAAGTGAGTTTCCTTGTTCGGATTGGATTCGCGAATTTAGAAGCATATCAACCTGTATAAAATGGTTGCTAGTTCGAAGTTCACATGCTATTCGATATGCTACTTCTGTGAATGTCATGCTTTCATATTCTGATTCTTTATGCATGCTCAAAAACATATCTAACGGTAAAGAAGTGAGTGACACACCAAATCGTATTTTCTGTTCGGCATCAGACCAATTGTTAAGCTATGCTATTGGCTAAAACTAGGCTAAGAATTCACCAAACTTTTGGCCTTTTCGGTAAGTTGGTAAATTATATATTTCTCTAACAGGTGCAGAATTTCGTTGTGCGAAATCCAGCGGAATGGGTGAAGCCCGGGGTGTTTCTACCGGCGAAGAATGTAGAGAATTGGTAGGCGAGGTGTTAGACTTCTCGCCTATGTTTCTACCACTTCTGGTATTCGGCATTATGGATATAATTCGTAAATGCTAAGGTTTATGGCACAAATAAAAAAGAAAACTGTTAATCCCCTTCGTAAAAAATGTAACAAATATATGATTATAACCTATAATACTAACATATATATATATACCTTGACTTACATACTACTCGATCTCAAATTGAATTCGTCATCTATATTATTTACGGAAATAAGAAAAGTAAGAAAAATACGTTTAGTGTACCAGTCTTATGCCTGACTCATGAAAAACAAGTCAAGGATACGCTAATTGAACTCAGTTCACATCAAATTCTGATGATATATGAAATAATTTTATACTTGAAAGTCTGTATGTCTTTGTATATGAATCTGCTGTGTTTGAAATAACTACTGCATATCTTATAATGCTCGTTGAAATACAAGAAAAGAAATATATGCAGCTATTCTTCTAAATGCAAAGACTTTTATAAAGACAGAGGAAGAAAAAAAGTATGTTCCATATCATAGCCATGTGCTATAGTATAAGTTTAGAAAGTATGGTCCTTTGATCCAAACTCAGATCTCCGCCACGTATCGTTTTGTGCATCTTACCCCAAGGTACTGGGAATGTAAGGATGTAGATAATAATAAAAGTAAGGAATAGATTTCAGAAAAGGTTTTAATTTCATTCTGAAGAAGTCATGAATGTAAATGTAGCGCCATAACACTCACCGAACTGTATGGTTGGTCAATATGTAGAGCTGGACTTGTCAGCCTGTTTCCAAGTAATGTAGAGAAGAGGTGCTCTGTACTGTAGAGCTAGTAAATGTCACTGTACTCTCTATGTCTCTTCTGTGTATTTCACTGAGCCTCTTCTTGTATATATAAAATCCAGTTTTCCCCTTTTAGGGAGATGAGGAGCTTAAGTTAAATATAACTTGTTATGTATAATTGTTCATACGTATGCATCTACCGCCTTTCATACTGTCTGTACAAGTATTTGTTAATGGTTGCAATGTAATAACAACATACGATATTGAAAGTTCAACTGGAAGCGGTTTTGTTGTTCATATATATGCCACTATATAAAATACGTTCAGATACAGTCCTAGGTTCAACCGGTATCTCTTACAATATGATTTCTTGAGAAGTTCTCAGAATTCGTAGATGAAAGCAAACAATTTAAGAAGGGTAGATGTCCTAATTTCCTGAGTTAAAATGTACGCTTTTACAAAATGTTAACAACTACCTATCTACTCTATGCGATTGTTTGAGTGTTTAAAATTTTCGCGAATTCGCGAGTCGTAAAATTCTACTACTATAGCTACAAATAATTATTACTGAAATGCACACGGTTCAAATGGTTTTAACTCGTTTGGAATATTAAATTTAGAAACCTCTTTGTTCGCGTGGCCCGACTATGTACTCCTGCAGGTTCCTTTCATTGTCATGTCCAGCAGCTACTTCAAAGGTGCCTATAACATGAAATTTATCATAGGTGAACCACTGCTTGGTCAAGCATATTATATTTACTTCTTTCAGTATCACTCATTTAACATTTCCAGCATATTTCCATTATTCTGTAAAACCTTTTATGAAATACATATATTACGTGTTTCTTAACCATACTTAAAGAATTAATTTCTATTTCTTCTCAATTAGGTATCGAGAAGCAAAGACAAAATTCATATTTGAACCAGATAGAGGCATTGTACTACTTGAACAAAAACTTCCCATGTCTTGGCACGCATTTAATGAGACACCTAAATTTGAGGTGAGTTTTTAATTTTTAATCCAGTTAAAAGTATTGACAACAGAATGTTATCAAATAGACTTGGTTGAAATTAATAATACATTTTCCAGTGTTACTTAATAGGTATTTTTGACACAAAACTACATGCTATGAATTTACTCATGTACTCTGTCAAGCGCAGAGAAAGATATTATTTTGACTGTGGATCCCTTTTTATTAAAATGACACTTGGAACGAAAAGAAGGAAGTTTCTGAACCAATCGGCCATGTTGGTAGCTGATATAACCAAAGTTGTATTTTTTTTCTTATCTTTACTGTTTTCTGTGTTATTTTTCCTATTCTTTTTCCATGCACATAAGTTAAAAGGATAAATTTATTTTGAGAAGGAATTGAAAACATTCATGGAGATTAAACGAAAACGAAAAACTCTATACATAAAAAGATAATTTTCATGCAGTAAGAGCAAAGGAACGGAAGAAAGCATAGTTTCACTCATATGAAATAAGACAGCGACATAAACTAAAGATAGTCAATTGAAATCATACAGCAACAGTTTTATTGAAAATGTTACGATTTTTATGACAACATATATTATTACTAAGCTGATACACATAGAGATCTAAAGAAATCGCACAAATTGATCTCTCTATCATAATCACTGATGGAAATATTACTTTATCTACATAATAATGTATTAAACTGACCTTTGATCAAACAATTATTAGGGCTTCTAGGTTATCAATCAAATTGAAAAGGCTTATATTATGCTTAAATAACTATACAAGCTGTCGTAATAAAGCGTTGCAACATAAAATACTACTATGGAAAGAAAGACTAAATAATTGTATATGATAAATGCTCCAAGTAAACCTATGGATGCTTCAAAGCGCTTTTTTGACCAAACTTGGTAGGGGAGTAGTGTACATCAGGAAACCACCACAAAACATAATTAAAAGTGCTTTCGTCCATAAAGACGGACGCAGTGGCCAAAAGTTCATAAGAATAAGCATTTATAGTGTGACGTATTTGAATTTATTTTAAGGCCTTTAGGCAACTATGGCTCAGGCCATATGGATGATGATAGGATGAATTAGTGGAATAAAAAAGTAGGGGGTAACGGGAGCACTCCGAGAAAACCAACGCACACGGTGTTTGCCCACTACAAAGCCCTCATGGCATGAGCAGGGATCGATCCGACGAACCCTAGAAGCAGAGGTGAGCGCTCTACCAACCGAGCCACTGTGGCCCCTAGTGTGATCTATGTAAGAAAACACAATTTTATTTTCACATTTTTGGATATTGGGTAAACGCGATATCTTTTAGGGAGTACGTTCGTCATGGCAACAATCTTAAAGTCGGCCATCTTGAATCTTGTTTGATTTTTTTAATAGAAAGGGGTCCACGTAACATGAATCTGGGCTAGAATGTTACCAGAAGCACATTGGTGAAGTTAGTTTTGCCATAAATTTATTTTTGAGAGAGAGATAATAAGGTGTGACATTAGTATGAGAACTATGTAGGTGGTTCCACACAGGACATACATACTAATTGCTCCAGATTACAAATCAAGAATGTTGAAACTGAAAATATTCAGAACAGTTATTCTGCCGGTAATACTTTACGGTTGGGAAAGTTGTAGTACGACCCTAGCAGATGGACATAAATTTCGTGTGTATGAAAATAAGGATTTGAGAAAGATATACGTGTCAAAACGGGACGAGATAACTGGAGAATGAAGGAGACTACGGAGTGTACGAGTCACCGGATGTTTAAGAATAATGAAATCGCGATGGCTTTGGTGGGCAGGCCATGTAGGGGAGGGGGATGTACTGCCATCTTCCCGTGGTATGTACCAGGATGTTCTGCTTATATATTAATATATTCTGAATTGTAGAGCATGGAAGGAGCTTCACTGATCACTATCCCATAGGAATAGCTCATCATCCTTTTCTCAAAATATTAGACTCCATTCCAAAACCTGCTTTATTAGTTTCTGGGTCTAAACCACGCCATGAAACGTTTTATACCTTCAGGATATATAGTGATCGTAAAATAATCGTATAACTGTTTTAGAGCAAAAATTACATTTTTATCATATTTCAAGGGACTGGTACCAGAATTAAATATCAATTGTTTTCAAAGAAATTTGTCCTGGCTTTAGTCTACCGCCAAACGCAAGTATCGACGCTTTTGTCCAATTCAAAATTCGATATCGATTTTTTCGGCCCACCTTAAGCGTAAGGTTTGTTGACGCAAAAGTGGCATTGGTCATTAATACGAATACATTCAAGGCTCCGCCTGTTTCCCCCTACATAGAAGACATCACAACATTTGCAGTTTAGGATGTATATTACATTAGAGGTGGCATTTACCCAGGCCCGTTATATGAGCTTTTCCTAGGGGGGAGGATCAAACATTTACGGTTGTATACTTACATATATATATATACAGGGGTTATACAAAAAATCTAAAGCACGTCATACAGGACAAGTAAGTGTGGCCCGCCACTGTACACCACGTGTTGCGGTTGCCAATCGTGTTTTGCTTTCAATGTGTCATGTGGACCTTCCTCTTCCGTCAGCAGTACCCAGTTCACCTATGAATGTTGTGGTGTGCAAGTGGTGCGGTAAAATGGGCGACCTGAAAGACTTCCAAAGAGGCATGATCGTTGGTGCCCGTGTGGTTGGAGCTTCAGTGACAACAGTGGCAACCATTATGGGGGTATCGACAGGCACTGTGTCCAATGTCACGAGGGCATACACAATGCATGGGCAAACAACGTCTGCAAAGCACAACAGTGGTCGAAAGACAATCCTGTCCGATAGGGACAGGAGGGCATTAAAACGGATTGTAGAAGCTAAAATGCAAACCACTGCAATGAAAATTACGTCTGAACTCAATTCCGGACTACAGAACCCGGTTTCATCAAAAACAGTGCGACGGGAACTTCATAAAATTAAAATTCATGGCAGGGCCGCGATCGCCAAACCTCTGGTCACAGCAGTAAATGCGAAGCGGCGTATCCAGTGGTACAAGGACCACAAGGAGTGGACGCTTGATCAGTGGAAACACGTAATGTATTCCGATGAATCGACCTACACCTTGTTTCCAACAACCGGTCGTGTTTACGTATGGAGAACACCGTCGCAGGCCTATGATCCAGACTGTCTGCGCCCAACTGTAAAGCATGGGGGTGGTTCTGTTACAGTATGGGCAGTGATATCGTGGTTTACTGCAGGTCCCATCATAGCCCTGCATGGAATGATGAATGCTAAGGCGTATGAGGCCATTTTGGGGGACCAGGTTCTACCCATGGCCCACACATTGTTCCCGGATGGTGATGGCATCTACCAAGATGATTTGGCACCCTGTCACGCTGCAAAAACGGTGCAATCATGGTTTGAGGAGCATGACCAGGAGCTATCACACCTCCCCTGGGTCCCACAATCACCAGATCTGAACATCATTGAGCCATTGTGGTC
>JAGDQP010063286.1:0-10107 GCA_022664845.1 Lepisma saccharinum
TATTACAGGCCTCACAGGGTTATTACCAGTATTTGAACTATAAGTCACTTTCTTTATCTATGCTCACGAGAGTCACCTTTTTAAAAAGAAATAAACGAAATCATTTGTATATTTAGAACGAAAACTTCAAAATTAGTTAAATATGTGCGTGAAGTGTTAAGATTATGAGCGTAGTAATGAATTAATAAAGAGTTCATTAACTTATAATATTTTTAAATTCAATTTTCGTTTATATATATATTGTTTTGTTCAAAATTTAACAAACTATGTTCTTTTTCTTAAATTTAAAAATCATTGTACGTAGGTGTAGGACAAGGAAACGATTTTTTTCCCCCTTATTCAGAAGCTTAATTGAAAAAAAAAAAGTATGGATAACTCTGGATCCTACTATTACCAATATAAGACAACAGTATATGTTTCTTCGTTTTGAAACAAATTTTACAAAAGGAAAAAAAAGAGGCCATACCCCATCCAGGATTCAGCTGAAATGTTTACAATAGTGGACAAAATAATTTCTGAAGCTATTTTTTTAATATATACAAAGTAAGCATTATATACGAGATAGCAGTTTTTATGACATTTTCTCTTTAGACCAAGTAATCTTGTACACACACGTAAAAACAAGTAGTTACTGTTTAATTTGAATATTAAGTTGTTGAAATTATATTGCGTTTATTGCAACAAATAAAACATTACAGCTGCAATCTTAACCGGCCTTGTCTTGGTTGGGGATACTCACTAAAAATACAACGTATGCGTTTTACTTAATAACAGAGCCTTTAATATTGATTGTCGTAAAATCACTTCGCTACTCACGTAACACGTGCATGCAAATCAATATACCAAGGTATAAAACGTATGTAAATACATTATAATTGGCACTGACACGATCATTCCATCCCCCCCCCCCCTTGAGAAAATTTGGTCACTATTTCAATTAATTTTAGTTCGCATTCTTAGTGGAACCTGTGCTATTAATACAGTATTTTGTATAGGGGTTCGTAGTGGCTGACTTGCTCATTATTTGGATATGCTTATATGTACACACATTAAGGTGTATTAGCGGTGATACAAAAGAAGTTACCAGTTCCTGTTAAACTTGAGCGAAAACATGTGTGATTAAACTTCTAGTAAGTGATTTGCAACGTTCGTTTTTTCTCGAAAATTTAAACTCAGAAGCCTTTTACTTTACTGTATGAAACTCTGAAGAATTTGTAGAAAAACTGATAAACAGAACTGTTGTCAAAAATTTCTCATTTGACCAAAGAAGATGGCAATACACAGACATCATGAAGAATCAAAGCAGTACTATTTGTACCAAAAATAGGGACCTCACTTTTTTTCCCCCTCATCTGAGGGCTCTTAGAGTCGCAGTACCCCGATGTTTCAGAGCTGACCTGTTTTTTTCTTCACGGATGTACCGTTAATATCTATGACAACGTGTCTCTTCTTGTGTTAGAAAACTAATTACTCGAATTAAAAACCAGAAATAGAAAACTTAATATACAAGCAGGACCTTCCGTGTGCTACCTGATCCACTCCTTTTCTTTCAACAATTTGGTTCGTTACTTGCAATTAAGAATTTCGTCAACCAATCCTGGCTGAGTAAGTGGATATTGTTATGCTATCTAATGTAATGAAACAGTACATTAAATTACCATTTCTGAGCAGAACATAAATGGTAGCTTAATTTTTCCTGACCCCAAAACATGGTATTGTAACATTCATACTTTGGCTGCTCTACATTGAGGTTAATGAAACGCCGTCACTAGGTCTTTCGTTAAAAGATTAAAATTATTGTGTAGCTTAAAATTGTACTACAAAACCCTCACATAATTTAAATTAATTTTTAAATGCGAGGTCGTTGTTTTAATACATATAGGGTGTCCACAAAAAGTTATTGTTTTTGTCTACCCCCAACGGGTTTCCACATTTTACGGGAGTGGCAAATCTATAACTTTTTTCCTTATTTCTGTGTATCGCCAACTTTTCCGCAGGTATAACTACCGTCAGTTTTTGTTTGTTGCCTAGAATTTGAGTTCATTCCATATGTATTATGGTATTATGTTTGACATGCCAATTCTGTAATTTTGTTTTTCTATTGCCAGTTTAAACCTCCGTGAAGGTACTGTGATAATTTGGAAAACGTAGAATGTTTAGTTTCTTTAGATCATTGTATGTTTTACTTGTGTATGAATGTAGTGATTAGGTGTTCACTTAACCTGTAACAAAAGGTTATCGGATTTATAAATTATTTTACGAAGAGAAAATAAATGGCGAAGTTTAAAGTTATAATTGATAGTCAGTTGTTGTACTTACGTAAATCCACTGTTGGAAATGAAGATATTTATGTTACAGACACCCGCCTTGTAACACCTTGTTAAGCCACGTATAGAAGTTACATATTTGTGATGGATTATTACTATCGCTACATTGTTACCGGTCTAATGATCTGCGTATCGCTGAGCCGAATCATTGTTTATCTTCCACGTGTGCTGATTTCCCCGTCAGATTCCAGCGGTAGATCCAACACACCTCTTAAAGAATACAAGAGCACATGCAATATGCATATGAATGAGCAGACGGTGATACGGCTTTAGCAGCATTCAAATTGAATATCAAGTTAGCTGATAGTCACTGTAATTAGTCTTTGTTGGTCCAGTTTTGGAACCAAAGCCAATTTCCGACTGTCCTTTAAAATTGCATTCTGAGCTTCGAGGTTATTACTCTGTAGGTACACTCGTTTTTAATTCTCTGCGAGAACGTATTTCCGTTTATGTATTTGAGTGTAATCACAAAACGGTGCCTTGGCTTGGTCCGAGATCTCGTGCGCTTACTATGTACCAACGGAATGAAATGTACCAGATATTAGAGTAACAGTTAAAAGTGCGACATTGCGATAACGCATGTTTTTCGACGTGCAGTAATAAATGAGTTTCGTCTTGTCTTTTTGTACAGAAAAGATATGATGTAAACGAGTGATAATGCAAACTGCTATGGTCATTTTTTTTTATTTTTTTTTTCGAGTACAGTTACTATTGGAATGTTTCTCGTGTATTTTCTGCTGTAAAGGAACGGTAGTACCGGTCATGGACGATATGAATTTGAAAACCGTAGCTGGCATGTATTGTGAAGTTCGGAGTTATGATGCGAACAATGATAGTTTATAATCATTGAGAATACGAAATTTTAAACAATTTACACTCTGCGAAGGACATTACGTGCACAGTAAACGACTTTCTGACATCTGTCTTCATAGTAAACCTCTTGTGGGCTCCAGTTGGTATATTGTAAGAATTCCTGAATTACCAGCTATTTGAAATAGTCTTTTCTTGGATATCAGTAGGTGATCAGAACGCATTGTGCTCTAAAGATGTCTAATGATTGGTGTCAAGATATTTGAAAATTAATCCAACTGTGTAACCACACGAAAAACTCAAAATTTTCATAAGACCTTTTTGTCGCCAACAGCTTCATTCTATAAATAAATATAAAAAAAAGGCACCAGTTATATCTCGGAATGGAACTTAAAATCGCGTGGTTACAGGATATATTCCCGCCGGGGCCCATTGAACGAAGTGGTTCGGAGCCCACCTTATCCAAAACTGTAGGCCCCGTTCGTAGAAACTCACCAGCTTGCTTAGGACATAAATATCAGTTCAATCAATGAAGGTATCATGATATATTTTTTAATTATGTATTTTACAGGGAAACTCCGTCCAGTTCTATTAAACATGGATTATTTGACTAAAATGATGCCATTATTCTTAATGTCGGCTTATTTGCTTATGAACTGTGAAATAAGAAAACTGCTTAGAGAAAATAAGTTTAATGGATAAAGTATTTATAGTTCCTGAAAAGCTTTAGTAGTATTCTTTGTTTTGCCTGATAAAAAGTAGTTTTAAGTATGATCGTATTTATACCTAAGTATATGGGTTTACTGTGTGATCTCTAAGAGTAGCAGTATTTTTTTCATTCTATCAACATCATCATTAGTATTTGAAGAAATGAATGCTCGTAACCAAATAGTATTGTCTAGTATGATTTTTAGGTGCTTTCAAAGATTAATTCGTTTCTTAGATATTAAAATGCTCTTTGGATCTATTTCTAGTATAAATATGTTTCCTAATTATTTTTTTCATGTATTAAAACCGTATTTTTTTGTGTAGCTTTAATGTACAAATGTAAGTTACTTCTCAAGGATTATTTTTCCTATATTAAAATGTAATTTTCAGGACATTTCGATTGTCGTTTGTCAAGAATGTTAATATAGAATAGGCTTGGAAATGTGTAGGTTAGTTTTTAATATTTAAAATGTACAAGTATTATTATTTTTAACTGTGTAAAAGCATTTACAACACATTGCTCAAACTTTTGTTTAATGGAATGATGTTAGGAGGATATCACACCCAAGGCGTGGAAGAAACTATCTTCTTCCTCTTAAAAGCTTAACGATGTAGATCACCCCCGCTATCTTGGTATATGCGCTTTCCATTTATTTATATGGGAATATTATTACTTGTTTCATATATCACAGAACCAGAATATTCTGGTTTCACGTCATTTCTCTTGATGGCTGTTTTGAGTCGTATTGTTTTTTCAAATGTGAAGTTACTTCCAATATTTGAGCGTAATGGATTATTAATAGACACAATATGTCAATGGGAAATTATATTGTCTGGGTAGATAGTAGTGGATTTTTATAAAATATCGTGATGTGAGTTAAAACTAGGCGATGATAGAAGTTAAAAATTACGCTCCTTGGAAACATAAAATTATTCAACCAATTCCCATGTATATCAGTGGAAAGGGGGTATCTAACACCGTTAAGTGCAAGAAACTGGTGATCCTTTCCAAATAGGATTATCGGCTATATATATGCCCCTCCCCCTTCAGTAGCATTATAATAAAGAATTAAAGTGGGAATAGAAATTCATGTAAGCAAAATCTGTAGCAGAACGTGGAGAAGGCTTACTATAATAAAAGACAATTATATTTTAATTTAATCAATATAAAAAAAAAATATGGAGAGAAACAATTCATAATGTTGCTTCTTGAATCTGGTCCTCTTAGTGAGTGCAGGAGTTGTGTGAAAAGATACGTAACAGTAAGTCCTCCCAAGGTAAAATAAACTCATTATTTTAATTGCAACAATTTATTTAATTCCAGTTAATATTTCGAGACAAATAAGACTTTATATATATATATGAGCGGGAGGAAGCCTCCTTCCACTGTTTGACACATTCATTAGAGTTGCCATCTTTCATTAAGTGCAAGAACAGCGTAAGTGCAAAAAATCGTTTTGAGATATTGGCTTCTGAAAAGTGAAATACCATATGCGTACCTTATTACTGCCATCTGTTGACGATAAAATGAAGTAGGACGATCGTAGAAACATACGGTTTAAAGCATCTGCTTCTACGAACGTTGAAGATTGTAACTTTGTGTTTTCCACAATAACTGCGTAAGAGCACTTACACCACTATTGCACCGAGATTTTTAATTGTAGGCAACTATAATAGCTGGACTTGCTGTAAGTTTCAAGGTAAAATTCTTGATTGTAATGCGTTGGGTCTTTGAGAGCTTTATTCTTGTGTTGATACTGGTTTTTTACAAAACTAATAGCTTTATTGATACACTATAAGGAGGAGTAATAAGTGTTTTGACTGTTTATTGTTCCTTCCACTCAGGGCAATTCGCTGTGAGGGAAAACCAAAAACAAGTGACAAAATTTGACCTGAAAACTAACACACATTATTTATGTAAATTAGCAAAACTGTGATATTTTGAAAGAGTACATTTTTGGCTAGCAAATGCATTTCTATGTGATTCAATACAAAATTAATATTTGTTCCTTTACATATTTTCACTGGATTGTGATAAACAGTGGACATTCATGTTTATAAGACTGAAGCTTGTGTGATATCCATGCTTTAGAAAAAGTCGCGAGTTTGAAAAATGTAGTTATATATTTTTTTTCTATATGACCAGATCGAGTTCTGAAAAGAAACTACACTTTCTGAAAATTTTGATGCACCGTATGCTTGTGATATTGTTCATTCCTTATTAAAACCAAATCAAGGCTAAAGGAAAAGTAATGTAGATAGTAGATATGATATAAATATTATATTTTTTGAACTTATACAATATTAGATGTCAGAAGAGACTGTAGAATTTTACGGACCTACAAGCAACAGAAAAGCAAGGAAAAATATTTGTGGATCTTCAAATTCAATACAAATAGTAAATTTATTTTTAGTTCCCCATTAGCGTAGTGATTTCGTTTTTATTTTAATTGTCAGTGGATAATAAGAATATTTTAGACAATACTGAACAGGTCTGAACTGTATTAGTTTGACCAAAATTGAGGGTGTTTTCCAAAATTCCGTGTATCAACCGTAGATGTTCCTTTTTTGGTCATTAACAGGCCTTTTCACTTTTTTTTTTTCTTTTCTCGTGTGTCTAACTATAGAACCTTAACTGGTTACTTCTAAACGATTCTAGGCTGGCCAAAATTTTGTAAGTCGCCCAGAAATGTTACTTTTTTTGATGCTAAAGGGTCCCTCGAATCTAGTTGTTTATTATTACCGTATTTCTTCATTTCATTATGTAGCCTATATGAGCAGATATGGCCTAAGTCCGTCACGTGTGTAGGCAAGAGCTTCTGGGAACGGTTTGGGGAGGGCGTTGGTCTAGGTATCATACCAACATTCGCTTGGTTGAGGTAAATTGTCAAAAATTTCCCTCAATATAGCCGTCACCAGGACTCGAACCTAGGTACCGATTTGAAATTGCAATTCCAAGCACCAAACCAAGGAGCCTTAATATTAACCAGTAGAAGTAGCCGAAAAGTTATACGGTTTGAACGTATAACTTTTCTAACAGCATATACATACATACACAGGATTTTCTTGCATTATATCACTGCCCCACTCCTTCGTCTGACCAACCGGCCGTAGCTCTGTTGTAGAGCGTTGCCTTTGCATTCGAAAGGTTCTGGGTTCCACAACAGTGGGCGACAATTCTGATGGATTTTTCGAGGGTTCTTCCTCAGTCACACCAGGCGGCAAGTCAACAAATACATACGAAGTTTCAATATATTAATTTTTGCAAGCGTCAAAACTCTTCTCGATAGGTGTACCTTGAACCTAGGCCCTTTCCACTACCCCAGCCCAGCCTCAGTCATAGATGCCTAAAGGCCATAAATTCAAAGTTCAAATTCTCCTTTCTTTAAGAGTACCAGTCTCTCTGTTTGGTGGGTCTAGAGATTTAGGAAACAAGCATTTTCCATCATACGGAATTTATCCATTTAATCCCTACTCTGTGCATTTCCTAACCGTGTGACGTTTATAAACTAAACTTTTTTTTAAAAGCATTTGAAAAGTTTTGCATAAAAAGTTGGATCAAAATGGTTTCATTAGCCTTTGAACAAAAACTTACGTTTGAGGGTTAAAAAAAAAAAAAAATCTCAATCTTTTGTAGAAGGAACACTGATATGTTGAGAAATTTTGCTGTAGCCATCGATTTCAATTATTTAGAACCTCTTTCTGTTGCTTTGGTCCGAGTATTATGTGTTTGTTCATTTGATTTTATATATATATATGTAAGTTTGCCATTTGGGGATGATCATGGCCAGTTTAAAATGTGATAAATACATTTCATTTATTATACAGGGTGTTCCAAAAATGATTGTTGTAAGAGCACATGAACTGTGACAATCAGAAGTTTGTTTTTTGTATTTCAAGGGTCGATTAAGAACCTTTCCATTTCTCATTATTATTAAAAAGTTTAAAAGCTCAGCTAATATCAACAGTTGGTTATTTTCTTCGTAAGCGAAGATACACGACAGACTCATTTGCTGATTTTTTTTTTTGTTATCTTTTGGTGCTTTCTAAGTTGATGTCTCGTGCTGAATGTAATAGCATTTATTTATGTTAAATAAAACGTTGATGTATACTGTGCATTATATTTGTTTGCTTTCAAAAGTCTTCCTTGTGTGTACCTATCTCCTCTCTGATTCTGAAGTCTGAAGTTCGTACTGGGGAATCGGCTGTTTCGAGAATCACGCCATCATGAGTTAGGCTTTCCAGTACTGGGCGAATGCTAAAATTGTATCCTGGGCACTATGTTTTTTTTGCCGTAGACGTGTTCGCTCTGGGAGGTCATTTAAGTGCCGGTACAGTACGTTAATGGAAGTTCAGTACACGTTACCGAGTGGCAGTAGCTCAGTTAATAAGCGTTGGCTTCCCATTCGGGAGGTTGTAGGTTTGATTCCAGCGGTCGAACATCCTCACTGAGGTTTATCGTCAATGATATCAGGCAAATGCCGAGATGCTGCTTCCAAAATAGGCTCTGACTCCTCCTCGAATCTTGACCTAAGCCATAGATCCATATAAAGACCATAGATACAATTAAGTACATGTTTCGTGTTTCTTCGTCGTGACTTAACACTGTTGAGATAATTACAGGGATGCGGCGGTAGTGAAAGTCGGTCAACAGCTTTTCAAGCAACGGGTTTAGACGCGAACTGCTCAAATCTGTTTCCGGTACTATCCAAGCATTCATATGGTGAAGTTGAAGGAAAAATATGAACGAACTACGTATGTTTAGCAGCCCATTCTTATTTATTCAGCGCTGAATTATTAATAATTTTTCTCCCCCAGCAAGAAAATTTAACCTGCAAGAGGTTAATTTTTCGTAGCCGCTTTTCTGGTCAAAATTTTGGATAATTCAAAGGCTGGTCTAGTTATTTCGCCCCGACAGTAGAGTAACTTCTCTAAACAGTATGATAATTTTCGACAGTACGAGATCAGCTTGAGTTTCTCTGTGGAGGACGTTGTATTTTATTTTATGTATTAATATGTTTATTTCAATTATTATTACATATTTACGACAGCGTCAAGCAATATTACTTTTTGCTACGTATTTCCTTTTCCTGAAGATTTATTTAATGGAAACTCGATAGTGTCAGAATGAAATATTTACCAGCGCTATCAAAGGAGATATATCTGGTAACTTAGCAGTAGTAGAAAAGGTCGCTGAGTGCAGATCGACGCTGGTCCAAATTGACTGTAGGGTTGTAACTACGTTCCATCAGGTAAAATATAGGATGGTACCTATAATATAGGCCTTGACCACTGTCACTCCTGAAAATTAAGATTGATGAAAATATAAAGAATTCGGAATACAGAAAACATTTCAGCTAGTAAGGATATGTCTCAGCATCCCCAGTTAAGCTGAAGAAAAATAGGCTGTTGGGAAGGCCAAGACGTTATTGGGGGACAATGGTAGAAGAGTAGGTATTCGTGAAGAAAATTGGCTTAATCTTGCGTAGGACAGAATCCAATGGCGAATGTTCGTTAGTGTGGCGATAAACTTTCATGTTCCAAAAGCCATAGAATTAGGTAGTTCATAATTGAAGGGTGTGAGGCAAAAACATGGTAACCCACAAATGTTTATTTTTTGAGTTATTCAGCACCCGATAGAAAGGAATCATACCGCGTCGTTTAATGTTGTCCGACTTCAAATTGTGCTCCAGAGATGGCAGCAATATTTACTTATGGTAAGCCTATTGTAACATGGTGGGAAACGAGGAGCAGTATACCAGCTTGCCACTAAAAAGGAAAATAATTTGTAAATTAAACATTTCTTACAGCGAGTTCAGTGAAAAGATTTATTCTTGAGTGACTTAGGTAGCGAATATTATGGTATAAGTAATAAAACATGGTAACCCACACAGCGGCATGAAAAATAGAAATTCGTTATTTTGATTTGGTACAATTATTTTAAGCCTTTATGTATGGCTTTACGTGAAAAATCAGCTTTCAGCCAATGAAAATGACTTGTGCAGCAGTAAAAATCGAATTTCTTAAAAGTTTAACATTGTGGGTTACCATGTTCTTGCCTCACACCCTTCAATTGGTAATAACTCTACATAAAGAAGGCAAGGGGAGGTAAGATTCGGCGAACAGAGTGGTTTTGATATGGGAATGTCGCACTAAGACAAGCTCTTATAGCGTGTCCTCATGACCGGCATTCCATCTAATCCAACTGCAAAATCATCATTGGTTCTAATTATGGAAAAGCATAAGGTTCAGGCATATCAAG
>JAGDQP010063288.1:0-11746 GCA_022664845.1 Lepisma saccharinum
GTACTTATTACTGGTATCTGGGCTTTGGCACACCTTGGACCTTTTTATTTTGTCTTGCACTAGTAAATTAGATTAGTGGAATCGGCGCTATTTGCTATTTATGAGCGATTACTCCACCACGTAATGTTCCTTTGGGAATACCCTGTTGTTTGTGGAAATATAGGTAGAGACATAGATACACGGGGTATGAGTTTTGCCCATCACCAGTTTTATTATAAAATAATATAAGTTCTTTAGATTAATTAAAAGAGTCTCCCGTACCAAAGTAATTACACAGACTGAAAAGTTATAATATAACTTTTCTAGCTTATCCTTCTTGGGTGTAAGCCTCGTAGAAGAGAGAAGGATTTGGTATAGCACCAGTCCGCACCAACTGAGTGCTGGAGGGAAGGTACCAGTCCGTCAGCAACTGAGTACCGGATTTTGTGTCAGTCCGCAGCAACTGAGCACAGGTTCAATTAGGTAGCCCACCTGTCCGACAGCAACAGAGTGAGCAGGATAGGAAACCCCCCAGTCCGACAGCAACTGAGAGAGCGGGTTTAGGAAGCACACCAGTCCGACAGCAACTGAGTGTACAGGTTTGAACGAGCGTACAAGTCCGAAACAACTGAGTACTAGGAAAGAGGAGAGAAGTGATCACCCGGGGATGTGTCGGTCTTTTTATAGACCTAAATTTTGCTAATGTTGCTGACTCCTCCTTCGAAGCGGTAGCAGCTCCATCGGTGTTGTCTTGATGAAACTCAAGTTGTCGTCTGCGCTGTTTAGGTTTCCCTTGATTGTGTTGTAACACTCGTATCACACACGTAGTACACACTACTATCTTGTTTATATTTTGATTATGAACGACATGTGCTGAGCACGTGGTGCGGCACTTGAAACGTTACAATATATGTGGCTTTGAATCAGTGCTGTAAAACACCCGGGTATTTATTTTTAGGTGTGAGATTTTTCCGAAATATGAAACCGAACTATGTTTATGTAAATTACTGAAGAAGAATCACTTAAAATCATATACGCTATTTATTTAAAAATCTTAGCGATAATAGTGAACGCGAGAAAACGTTCTTTACCATAATCCTGGCCTTAGTCTTTCTTAATCTCACATAATTGTCCTAGATATTGTAAATTCTTCCTCTTGATGTTTGATACCCATCTGTGTGGATGGAGAGTCATAAAGGTTTACAAATAATTTTCGGTTTAGTTTCAAATGCATATTATAAGAACACTCGCAATGGTATTGAGTTGGAAAGAAAAATTACAAGTCAATGTGAGTAGATCGTAATACTCACACCGAACAAGAAAATAATACTTTTTCACAGACTTCTAATTCTTCTTAGACTTTAAACGCGGGACGAATTTTGAGCTGTAGTGCATGTGACAATGTTGGCGCTAAAACTGGAGGAAAGAAATTTCTGTTACAGGAGCGAAATGCTGGATTTTTTTGAATCACACTATCATTCTAGAAACTGTAAAGATTTTCCTTAAAACAACTTCCTTTGAGTCCAAAATGTAAAGTATATCTCATCGCCGCGGGCTTACTCTGAATTTGAATTTTATGTAACGCCGCTAGACAACTTTGGCTCAGGTCAATTGATTATCTGGTATCATTAATCCTATATTGATCAATACGACTGTTTGTGGATATCAAGATACCGAAAATCCCCATCCCTTTCGCTTTGGTTTAGAATGCACTAGATACATTAATTTCTGAGTTTTTGGTATATTTGCCATGATTTGTTTCGCGTTCCCAAAATTCCTTAGAATAATAAAATATCTTGGCCATCTGCTTATTGTTATAATTTTCATACTCTATCTGCTGTCAATATCTAGTGTTTGTCTTCTTTTCTTTTCAGTTAAATTTTGTTGATCACTCATGGGCCTTGGATGCCGTACGTCAGCTCACGTTGTCATCAAATTTTTGAAGTAAACATGGAAAGCGAACCAGTAGATTTAAATATGTATATAAAGGTAGAAATGGTTACCGAGGATGAATCACCCGATTCGAATATTGGGCCACAAAATGTAATTGCAAGTATTAAGCTCGAGGAAGATTGTTCATTTGACCAAAATTTAAGTCTAGTACAAGCATCTTATGGACATGACGATTTCTGTGGGAAAACTACCGCGGGACAAGAATATGATTCTTCCAAGAGTGATTTCGTTACGTACTACGAAGAGACCCCACACCCAGTTCTTGTATCGTTGAAAGAAAGCCCGTATTCAGATTCCCAAGAAGTTTTTAGAACTGAAGAAATTTTAGGTGTAGAAAATTCATGTTTTCCATCAGATCATCGGGAAAATTCTGACTCAAGGTATAGTATACTAATCATCAGTTATGAATTTGGTGTTAGAAGCTAACTCTTTGCATTGCATTCACCAAATTATTTATTTTCATAGTTATTTAAACTTTGTATTCTACATCTTGCTTTGTTTTTATTTAGTGATTTAACTTATTTTACATATTGGTGCAATTGAATTAAATATTTAGTATGTGTCTTCTCATATGTGCTACAAAAATTCTGCTTAGTAGACCGTGTTACGTTTTGTTTTTAATATTGGGTAGATCAGGGGTAAGATTGAGGCCTGGTCCAACCTGGCCGGGCCATGGCAAAAGCTTTTGAGCCCTGCACCGGGCCAGATCAAAATGAATTTACAATTTCGTAAAAAAAAAATCGGTAAAACGTCTTGAATTTAATCAAGATATAAGAAAAAAATAATTGCATCCCTTATCATAACATTAACAAACATAACTGCCGCAATACAAGAAAAATTTAGGGGTAGCGTGTCTGCCAGCCAAGCGGCATTCAGTAGGTCGAACGTGGCCACGAACCCTGCTTCGGCCAGCCATTCTGACTTAGGGTTTCCTCAGTCTCAACAGGCGAATGGCGGGATGGTACCTTCTGTAAGGCTAGGGCCGTTGCCTCTGTACATCGTTGCGCCTCCCCTATCCCGGCCTGAGTCTTAGATGCCTAAAGTCTATAAATACATTCAATTATTTCCTTGAACATAAGGGAAAATGAAGTATTTACTCATTATTTTTTCTTGTTTCTTGTCACTTTTCAATGATGTAAAAATGTAAATAATAATAGTTTTAATGAATGAGTTTTTGATCATTAAAGCACTGTATGCCAGGGCCAGGCCAAGAAAAGAAGTACAATCTGAAGCCTGGGGTAGATACATAATGAATTGAAATGTTGATAGTAGAAATGATGTCACTAAAATTAATCATACCTAAATGCTGTTTTTCCTTGAACGTTTGGCTAGAAGTCCCATAACATACGCCAACTTGTTTCCACGAACCGAATTAGCTTATATGATAAGTAGACAACATCCAAAAAAATTTGCTGTAGCAATTCAGTGCTTCAGGTATTAAACGGTCCTATACGAGAAACCGAAGTGGCGAATTCTGTCCTTAGACCTGTATTCGCAGTATGATTCTTACGTTCGGGATAAGTTTATGGTTTTTCCAGTTCTTTTCCTATATCAGCTATTTTCACCACGACGTCTCGATCCATTTGCTTTTCTCGTCATCATTTCAAAATTTCGTGAAATACTGACACTTGGTTTATTATTTTGTTCATAAATTTTCGATGACTAGAGGTAAATAATGTTGAAGTGTGTTAAGTTCAACGTCCGGTAGCACCGATCATCTTCGCACATTTTCCCGTATTTTCGTATGCCCTGAGACCATTCCAGATGGAAGGCATAGCTGCCAACTTCACCATTTCATTTCTCAGTGGTGCCTCAAACTGTTGTCTGAGGCCTTAACCCTAGCAGTTCCAAGGGTGGCACAAAGTGTCACGAATGAAAATATTCTGCTGACTCGCAAAATATATTTGAGTAAGGTACCTGAAAACAATAGTTATTGTTATTTGGTTAGTGGTAATTCTCATTATGTATGGGCCGCTAAATTACTCAGTTTCAATTGGTTTATTTAGGTCACTTTTAAAAAGGTGGCACAAAGTGTAACTCTTGGTCCAATACGATAGCCACATATATATATTTTTTTTTCATTTTCATTGATGACAGTTGGCACTCCTGATAGTATCACATCAGTAATCATAGTATTAGTAATCACATGTGCTATTTGAATGTTGCTATTGTGATTAGTCAGCTTGGCCAGAATAAATTCTCAAGAAAAACAATCAGCTTAGCAAGTGCCACAAAAGGGTAAATATATGTGAAAAATATTTATGAAAAATTCTCAGTTTGAGGATTCAGACTAAAACTGCATCCCTTGAGGACCCTAAAAGCGATAAATGAAGCTAGAGGGAAAAAAAGTTCTTTCTCTGCTCTTGCGTAGTAATAACTTATTTTGATTATACATTGTATATCAGTATATCTGGATTAAGTCCAAAAGATATTATCAAATTCATTTATGTAATTCTGTAAGTAATATTGTAATTACATACCTGTATTAGTGCTAAAAAGGCTTTCAAATAAATTGAAATAGGTCAGTTTGCCCTTTAAACTATTCTTAAATTCTGTCGGTCCAAAAACAATTCACTAATGTGAGCAAAAGGTACAGTGGCACAAAGTGCCACCCTTGATCCAACACGGAACGGATCGTGTCTTGGACCTGCAAGAGTTAATCTCAGTAAAAGCATAAAAATGACGCTTTAAGTATATGTCATTGAAGTTTTAGCCTACTTATGCATAACTTAATTGTAAATTTTGCCAAATAATTATTGTTTGAATATTTTGTTTCTGCTTTTCTATTCACTTAATTTGTAACTAACATTTTAGCCCTCGGCGGACCAAGATTTCGCATGTTTCGCGCAGGCTTGGGAAGGGGGAAGGGGGTTTGCTCCCCCAGTCATTTCAGAATAACTTTAAAATGTTTCATTCTAAACGATAGCTTTTAAAGTAATTGCCCTACAGGGTCTTTCTTCTAAATTCGCCCATGCAGGGGGATTTTAAAAGGTCTACACAAATATTTTAATGAAAACTTAAAATTAAACATTTATTTTGTTCTAGGTCGATGAGACGTAAGTTTTCATGCGCTATTTTAGCGTTCCATGAACGTATGAAGGTTATTTGTTGTAAATACTTACAGAAAACTTAGTGTTAAAATCTTATATTGAACAAGCACAAATTCGTATAAAAATACCGAAAATAGACATAATTTAAAACTAACACTTATTTCTTTTTAAAATTAAAATAGGCTGACAAGAATATCTCACTTAACTTTATTGTAAAGACACAGCAAGCGTTGCAGTTTGAACATTCTAACAACTTCTTCCTCAGACTAATTTCTGTGAAATTAAATTGTTCGTCTGCACAATCAAGTTTTAATTCAGTGTCGTTATCGATGTGGTCCATATAATTTTTGCAAACATTAGTCTTTTACTGTCTTTTCACACCAATCTGCTGCATTTTGTGCACAGTATTCCAGTTTGACCAGGTCTGTTTATTTATCATTGTTAATTTTTCCGTACGTGACACCTGCCTCTGTTTTGCTATTTTAAATCTGTTTATGTTTGGTTGGACGTACTCTGACCCTCCAAAATGTTTTCAATTGCTGGTTTTATATAAATGTCGAGACCGATGATTTTTTCATTTCTCCATTAATGTTAGGCTTAAGTTCAATTCCAGAGTCGTCTTTTTTTTTTTCCAAGCAGGAAGTTAATTGTATAAGAGAATATGAGTTCAGGCAAGCGATATCAATAAGTGTAAAGACAGACACAGGACATCTCCTCGAGCTATTCTTGATAGCGTGTTTTCATGCAATTTGGTCAGCGGTATCATCACCGCCATTTGTTGCATTATAGAATACACTTATTTTTAACTTGTATTTTTCATCAGTTTCTAAAATTCCGTCATAGCTATGTTGAAAACAACAATACGAGGCTTTTCGGTTTCTCTCTAGCAACGTAGTTCACTATCATTACCGAATGCTTTCCGAAATTGAAATCTGGGAACGCTAACATATTAGAATAGTGCACTACTGTGGACGCATTTGAGTTTCTAATTGACCCTATTATCCTTCCGATGGCCAATTGGGGTCACGAAAGTACCCAACACTCATTTTTAATTACTCCAATGAACATATTTTACCTGCAATGATGAATCTTGGACTACGTTAATAATTTAAATGTTGAACTTAACCTGTAAATTCCTTTGTAATTATGGTCTTTGTTTAGGGGTTACGAGCTCTGGGGACCTAAAATGACTTCACGCCATCTAAAATTGCGACCTAGCTCTTAAATGCAGCGGGAGACCGAAAAATCCAAACTAATACTGTCGTGAAACTTTTAGACCTATTTCTAACGTGTTAGGCCAAAGATTCGAAGGTCCTGGGTTCGAATCCCGGTAGGGGCATGGATGTTTGTGATTGTGGATTCTAACTCGGACGTGACGGATAATCATGACGGGCCAAAAACAATAAGTTACTATAGAATGGCCCATAGAAAATAAAGTTTTTTAAAGACCTATTAAGTCCTAAATAAAAGTAATGTTTATTACTTCTGTTTTCTGCATCATATACTGTAAAAACGCAACGTTATTCACCAAATGTAGCATGCATAACAAGTAAATATTAAAAAATATTGTGTTGCGAGTCATTTTTTAATAACATGTCAGACTTAACCACATCTCAACAATACAATAATAATGTACAGGAAATGTAAGTGATAGTTTTCTGTAAGAAAAATAACAACAACGTATGAAATAAAATATATTCTATGGAGTCACTTAAGGTCCACACTCGAACGTTTAAGTAAAAATTTGGGCTTCGCTGTGGGATGGTCATGCTGTAAAGTTTCTACTAGTTTGTTAACAATTTATGAATATAGTTACCAGCTAGAACAAATTAACAATAAAAACTCGTAAATTCTGAGATAGCTAGTTGTTCCAACGGGGAGCTGATTTTCCTATATTCTTCGTGAATAAAAGTTGGAAACCACCTTTCACGGAAAAATAAAGAATTCCCACACTTATTGACACAAAATTAAAACATAGTGTATGAAATTTGAAAATGTGAAAATATGATCAAGGATAAATCTCTTAATTTTGAATGTGTGGATATTTATACCACCACAGCCGGTCCGCCGAGGGTTAATGAGATTCAGCTAGAGTATGTAATACCTCAAGTAGGTACGCAGTTCCTTTTTAATATATTTCATTAATGTTAAATGTAAATTAAAAATGTTGATTTTCTCAAGCCTAAAATCTTTCAGTAAGTATTTTATTCTTGTGTATTGTATTTTTATCTAGTGTCTTTACTTGCTGCTCAGAATATTCACAATCCTGTTTTTGTTATGTTCATACGTTTTGGTGAAAAGTAAATTTCGTTATTGACTTTTGCTTCTTTTCTAAGCTATTTCTAAAATTATTGTTACTTCGAATACTCTACGTATTTTTGTAAAGTCCTGCACTACTTCAATTTCTTCAAGAATACAAAGTTTTCGCGTCATGTTGTGGACAATGAGAGATAGACCCATGCGCTCTACAAAGTAAATAAAAGTATGGGTTATTTTTAAACGGAAACTAGAAGTTGCTAGATAGGTGTAATGGTTTACTTATCGGAAAGCTGATCCAGAGACCCGGGTTCAAATCCTCACGTGCTTATGTTTATTTAGTTTTTCAAAGGAAAAGTAACTTTTTATCTATATACGCAGGAGAAAATTTAATAAAATTAGTGATCATTTGTTAGGCTACGTAAGTCAGGTACGGTGTTTTTTATTGTACTCGTAATGAAACTCCTGATTTAACAGAATAGCTAACAGATGGCAGCATCTACATCTGAGGGCTCTTCACGACTTGTAAACCGACGTTGTTTGTCAGCTCTGTTGAATGAGTGCGGTTTTTGGGAAACGATTACGCAGGCTAAACCCTGTCGCGATGTTGGTGTTACACTTACAAAATATTATAGATATATGTAGCGTTTTCAGAAAATAACGAACTTCTCTTTTTCATTTGGATGTAGGAGAGAAGACACGGTAACAACATATACGGATCGCAATACGGAAATTACGATGCGAGAAAAGACCGAAGTGGAAGAGAAGACGTTTCAAAAGCCATTTTCCTGCAATGAATGTCTGAAACGGTTCGGGAAAGAAATTCATCTGAGGCAGCATATGCAATCACACATTAATCCGAAACTGCACATTTGTCAACATTGTAATAAATCATTTTCTGGAGCATCAGCTCTGAACAAACACGCATTGATTCACACTAGGGAAAAGCCCTTTTTGTGTATTGTTTGTGGAAAAGGTTTTAGACAAGCTGTGCATCTCAGGGAGCACCTGAGAGCGCATTCGGATGAGAGGCCTTTCCAGTGCAGTGAATGCTCAGCAACGTTCAAGATCCGAACGGCCCTCAGGAGCCACCAAAGGACTCACATGCAAGAGTTACCGTTTAACTGCGAACACTGTGGACGATCTTTCAGTAAGAAGTTTAATTTGAGAAATCATATGACCACACATACTAAAGAGAGGGCCTTCATTTGCACGATTTGTGAGTTAGGATTTCCTACGGGTGACGCTCTTCGAAAGCATGTAGAGCTGCACGCAAGTCAAGACTCATTTGGATGTGAATTTTGCACCAAGGCATTTCCATCGCTCCGCAGACTACGCACGCACTTAAAACGTCACAACACAAAAACTTTCGTATGCTGTTATTGCAGTAAATCATTTGTTCGCCAAGAAGACCTTAAAAGACACTTTCTAACTCATAAAAGCGGACAGAAGCATGTTTGCCCCTTTTGTAACAAATCATTACTTCGTAAGAACGATCTCGATGCTCATTTAAATATCCACACAAGGCAGGTCTCTTATGATTGCGACAAATGCAGTAAGAAGTTTTGGATGAAGAGGAATTTACGGCGTCATATGTCGAAGCATTTCTGCGCGAAACCTGTTTGAGGATTCCCAAAAAGTTGTCCATACGAGACGTTAATAGTCGCCAACTCTCGTCGGCATTGCAGGTAGTATTCTTTTGCAAGAGCGCGAAATAGAAACGTTCCTTATCATATCAAGAAATACATGGGTGGGTGGAATAATGTAAATTTGCACAGGATCTTGTAATAGTTTGCCAATACTTCAGAGATGAATTAAATAATATTAATGTTTTGTAAGTAATATTAATGTTTTGTAAGATTTCCTTCAAATCTGGACGGCTTGTCGCTGTCATTATTGTCCCGCAGATGTACTTGACATGAACGTCAATATTAGCAATGAAATCATTGACGGAAATTTATAATAAATTTTGAATTATGATTCATTTTTGAGAGAAGCCAAACCCTGAACAGCTCATCTGATTGTAATGCTTAAATGAAAACTCAGATAATATATTTACCAAACGAGGTATATTTCTGAAAGCAAATGTAGAATGTGATTAAAATTCATTTTCTTTTCATCGGATAAATAATGTACCTTATATTCGACTTAAGAATGCTCTGGAAGACTAATTAAAGTGTCCTACGAAGGTAACATAAACTTGTGAGAGGAAAATGCTTTATCAAAACGCATATATCTAAGAGTAATATAGAATTACTTATTTTTCATAACTTTTTGAAATTTATGAACTTAAGTATGACACCTTGAACTGAAGCTGGCGTCCGTGCACTCACTAATCTCGCTTCAAGGAGATTTATATTGAGTAATATGAAACTCAAGGCACAGTAACTTGCTTCAAAATGATAAAATAACATTCTGAAGTATCAATATCCAAGAATGCCACGGCTCATATGTAGTTTCAATTAATGTTTTCTCATAATAATGATGTTAAAATGTCGCTGAAAGTTTTGTGAAGTGCACATTTGTTTAGTTGTGATCCTGCACACTTTTTGGCACTGCAATATTGTCGCTTTATAAATGTATAGTGGGTTAAATAAAAATTGCGTTTACACAAAATTAGACAGCAAGTCATATTAAAACATTCACTGCATTCAAAGATATTCTAATAGAGGAAACGCGATTTTGCCAAGAACATGGAGCTAACCGTTCGCATAGTTAGTCCACTTACTCCAATCAAAAATGTTCTTTCCGGCTAACACGGATGGCAGCGAGCTCTGTGGTTGTCTGCTTAGCAATAAAGTACGTCGCATAGTGGCCAAAATATGTAATATATGTGGCCAAAACTCAATTTTCACAGGTATGTAAATTGTGATGAACCAAACGGAACTATAAATTGAATACTCTAAAGGCACTGAATCCATAAAAATAGCTGCTTGTAGCTCCATGGAAGGTAGTTATTTTGGAGGTTGAAATTGACATAAAAGCAAATAAACAGGTAGTCCTTATGTTAATACCATTGGTGACTCCAAGAAGTGTAATATCTCAGTTCATTTTTATTGTGGTAAAGTATATGAGTGTTTAAAATTAAACACTCATATACTTTACCATGGTTTCGTACAACAATCCATCCTTGCAATATTGTTGCTAAAAATTCAATATTTTAAAACGTCCTAAGTAAGGAACTGAAATTTTATAAAAATCTAATTTTCTGTAAGCCCGCATTTTTTTCTGTGTTCTTCCGCTTTCATTTTGTTTCTATAAAATTAACCATGCAATAGTGCACTGAATGAAGAAAAATGTTCCTGCCCGAACTTGCCCCAAAGTGTTTATTCCTATTTTTCTTCAGTGATGTTTTCTATATCTATACATCTCCAAAACGTGCGACGAGAATAAAGAAGGAGTTCCACAATTTATCACGAAGGGGATAAATAAGTAAACAGGAAGCACTAGCTAAATTGTAGACGAAAAATGGGCAACGCATCATACGTTGCCATGTAACAATGTCTGAAGAGTTTTGGTGCAAAGGTTTTTTCCCCCTCATACCAATTTCTCAGAATAGCAAGAAAGAAATTAATTAACTCTGACAACAAAGTAATTACTGAAGTATCCGTGGAAGTGAATTTACAGCCAGAGCAAATATTTAAACTCGTATGCCCACCTCCAGTCTAATCCAATGTGGACCAAACTTTCAGTTCTAACTCAAGTTTACACACTTCTTATCGCTGTGCGACCCGTTTTTTATTTAAGTTTTAAAATAATGTGTTGTTCGTATAATATTATATTGTACTCTGTATGTAATGTAAAATACTGCTAATTATATTTACTTTTTTGGCAAGAATTAAGACATGGATAAAAAACGGACCAGACAGCGTTATAAAGCGTAAAATGCTGAGTTAGAACTGAAAATTTGGTCCATATTGGTTTAGATTGGAAGTGGACAAACGAGATTAAGTGTCCTCTAGTGTTTTAAAGGCCGAAAAAAACGAAAATTTTGTTTAAAAAAAAAACAGGAAAAATCTGTTTTTTCCACGAGACAAAAAGACCGTGGTTTTATTCACGAAATCGGTTTTTCGCTTTTTCATCACGAATATTCACTAGTTATAGCCCAGTAAATATAGGGTTGCGAGCTGAAATAATTTATAAAAAGCTAATTTTTTCAGGATTTATTCTTTGTGGCCTCCCAAATGAAATCCCAAAAGTCCCCTAAAATCCCATGTTCGCTTCACCCCCAAAATGGCGGACAAAGATGGCGGCCGGAAAATACAGTAAATATGGGGTTGCGAGCTAAAATAATTTATAAAAAGCTAATTTTTTCAGGATTTACTCTTTGTGACCTGTCAAATGAAATCCCAAAAGTCCCCTAAAATCCCATGTTCGCTTCACCCCCAAAATGGCGGACAAAGATGGCGGCCGGAAAATACAGTAAATATGGTGTTGCGAGCTAAAATAATTTATAAAAAACTAAATTTTTCAGGATTTACTCTTTGTGGCCTCTCAAATGAAATCCC
>JAGDQP010063289.1:0-11746 GCA_022664845.1 Lepisma saccharinum
TTGTGTGTCTATCGATATGATTTTACAATACGAACGTCATATTTATTATTTTTGAGAAATGAACTCACTAATCTATTAACCTTTTTCGAAGGAGTTGGGGTTTCTAAATCTATTTCAAGTGCAATTTCTTCATCGGGACTAGTATTGGTGGGTTCGGGTGAAGCATAATCATAGACATATCACTGCGCTTTCATTATTCCTCCTCAGAGCTATACAAGTAGCTCACAATTTCAATCTCACAAAAGCATTTTACATTAAAATATGCCCTAAGTAACATGAAAAGAATTAGTAATGGTCAAAGGGAACATCAGCCAATAATAAATTTGATAGTAAAACGATGAATAGAAAAATTCCAAACATATTTTGGATCATACTATCCAATATTCTACCAACAATAAAATAGTTTATCAGTTTTCCAATTATTGCGTTACATGGTCACATGGCTCTTTTGACATTGAAACCCATTTTTAACCAATAAGGTTGTACTTTCGAATTTTCTTAATTCTGTTCTTTCAACTATTTATGTAAACAAGAAATACCAATAGAAAATGAAAAGTTTCTCGAAAAGTTCATAACTCTTCCTCGCAAGAGCTGAACAGTCGAGAAGTAAGTGTCTTGAAGTTTCAATGAACTGCCGGCACAGTCGACAGAGGAGTTTGTTTCGGTATAGCCCATTGTCTGTAAGTGTTTCCTAACGGACCATTTCCATTCATTTTTCTGACTTGTCCCCTCCCTTGATGTATTAGGGATTTTCATGAGCTGATAGGATTCCTTAATTATCATCTCTGCGTGATTTATTCCGAAGATATACGTCCATCGTCTGCGGTGTTTCCTTAATGGGATACAGTTTTAACTGAAGATTTGATGATTGCGCAGTATGTTTGTGGACCGCTGAAGGCTTGGTTGGCGCATTCTTTTACAAGACAGTCGTCTTCTTTAATCTCATAGCAACTGCTGTGTCCTGGAATGCATCGTCATTTGATGCACTTACCACGATAAAAGTTTTCCAGGGTCCAACATTTCCGAACAAGATTAGAATTACCTTTGTCGGATCATCAAGATTTTAAATCTGCCCGGCTATAAGAAAGAAGGAGGATACATTTGATCTTTTATCCTCTATTCTCACATAAGTGCACACAGTTAAGATTTTCTATGATTTCTGTTTGGAAAATTTCAGTATATTTTCCCAAGCTCATGGGAATTTTTGTTTTGGATAAAGTGCCAAATATTCTGCCTCCTGTGCTGGCTTCATACAATCTCGCTGCCCGATTTTGTTAGGACATTTGATGATGTTAAATCATAAAATGGTAGAGTGAATGAAGGTAGGTAAAAAATAAGTGGTTGAGAAAACGAGAACTCTCGTATTTAATCAACCATTACATAAATCTAATCAACATCCGGAGTTCTATTTCAATTCCTTGTTGTTAATGTTCAAACCATGTTGAAAAGTGGATGATGTTTGAATGGTTTTAGCACGTACACAGAGACTTTTCACCCTTGTAAAGATATGTTAAGGGAGGGGTTGAAATACTTGGAACTAGAAAGTTAGCTGCGCGAGAAAGTTGAACACGCGTTTGAATTAATTGAAGCAAAAATGGCTGAGATTGATGCTGGTGATGAGATTGAAGATGAAGGTCCTGATAACGCAGTGAATTTTGAGACTAACGAGGTACTATCGGCTATGGACGATTTGACAGCTAAAAACTTTATGATAGACGAGGAATATGACGTAGAAGAGATTATTAGTCATCTTAATGCTGATCAGAGACGGGTGTTTCTGTATGTGGTAGACGGAATTTGCGACGAAAGAGCAGGCAATGTTATTAGACCAATTTGTTAGTGGAACTTAATCAACTGGTTTTGTAATTAACACGATAAGAGATTGGGTTAAACATGCACTTGGCTAAAATGTTGCAGTGAGTGCTCCAACCTCAATTTCCGCGTTTAACGTAAATTGACTTACAATATATCAGCTGTATCAGTTACATGCTGAGCTGTACCAAAATTTCGCTTTATCTGATGAAGTTTAATCTTTAATCCGTGCTGAAATGAAGAACACAATTCCGTTCATTATTGACAAGATTTCGATGTAGGCGGAGTCGAAAAACGCGACGTCAAAATGTTAAACTCTCAATAAGTCGCGTTCAAGAGTAAAAGCATGGATGGTAGGCTGCGAGAAATTTCGGAGCTATTTGGATGGCTTCCCGCTGAAGCGATTTGCCTGGCTGTGACCAGAAATAGCCGCAACATACTTAGCCAGGCGATGTTAGAAAATATATCATCTGCAGAATTCAAACTGATTGGTCAGGACTCGACTGAATGTCCGAGGAACTTACGAAAGAATGTAGAAAATACATTGAAAAAGGCTGTAGAGGACTGTACAATGACAGCTGGTCTTGAACATATCATTGTGATAAAACTAGGTGTTAAAGTCATGCTTCGTCGTGATTTTGATGTCACTATGGGACTGCTCAATGGCGCTGTTGTCAGAGCCGACTCTGTTGATTGGCATATTGATAACAAGGAGAGAGCAAAGTCAATCTGTATCAAGTTCGGCCATGGTTTAGTGCATGATTTCGGACCCATAAAAGCTAAGTTTGAGTTAATGAAAATGGCATACATTCACCGGACGCAATTTCAGATTTCAATTGCATACGGGAATACTGTTCAGAAGAATCAGGGCTTAAGCTTAAATAGCGTTATCTTGAACATTGAAACGAGTGTATTTACGTGTGGCTAGCCTTATGTAGCACTGCCACGTTTAAAATCCCTTACCGAACTACACATACTAAACTTTGATCCGAGTCAGATAAAAGCTCTTGAAAGTGCAGTGACAGAAACCAACAGATTAAGAATTAGTTATATACCGGACCTAAATGTAATTAGTGTGAATACAACGAAGCACAAGCGGAAAAACGACAGAAAATGGGCTTGCAATCATTTTTCTAAAAAAGTCCAAGAGGAAGTTGAGAGTAAGAGGTCAAGACCAGCCACTAGATCTGTTACAAAATCCAAGAGCACCCTGTCGCGCAAACGTATTTAGACTCCTTTAAAACATGTTTCTAAATACGTTCTTTTTAACATCGCCTGGTTAAGTATGTTGCAAATATTTCTGGTCTGAGCCAGGCAAATCGCTTCAGCAGGAAGCCTTCTAAATAGCTCTGAAATTTCTCGCAGCCTACTATCAATGCTTTTACTCTTGAAGACGACTTTTCGAGAGTTTAACATTTTACATCGCGTTCTTTAACTACGCCTACACGAAGCATTTCCAGATCATCCGTAAAGGCTGGATCATTTTGTTGCACCATGTTTGTCGTAAGTTCGTCATAAGTAAACAACTCCTGTCAAAGATTGATTACATTATAATCTCTAATAAAGTTTTTAACTAGTTCTGTTGAAAGCGCTTCGTATGGAGGATATTCGTGCACAGGCGGCAACTGAAGAAGGTCACAAAATAATAATACATGTCTCTTCCCAAAACAACCATCAGGTTCGTCAGCAGTACAACAAATTTCTGCCATTCACATGTGAATGTACACGAGTGTTAGACTGGAAACCATCGAAATCTCGTCAATATTGATTAGAATTCTTTTCTCCATTTACGCACACACTAGAGTTTAAATTCCATTAGATAAAAAACCTAAATTTTGGTACACTACCATCCTAAACATGTAACTGAAACAGCCGATATATTGTAAGTAAATTTAAGTTAAACGCTGAAATTGCGGTTATTGCGCTCACTGCAACATTTTAGACAAGTGCATGTTTAGCCTAAGCTCTTATCGTGTTAATTACAAAACTTTTACCAGTCCTTCAGTTCCACTAACAAAGTGTCTAATGAAACTGCCTACTCTTTCGTCGCAAATTACTTCTACAACATACCGAAACACCCGTCTCTGATCAGCATTAAGCTGACTAATTATCTCTTCTACTTCAAATTCCTAGTCTATCATAACGTTTTTAGCTGTCAAATCGTTCATAGCCAATAGTGCCTCGTTAGTCTCAAAATTCACTGGCTTAGCAGGACCTTCATTTTCAATCTCAACACCATAATCAATTTCAGCAATTTTGCTTTAATTAATTCAAACACGTGTTCTACTCTCTCGTGTAGCTCACTTTGTAGTTCCAAATATTTCAACCCCTTACTTAACATATTTTTACAAGCATGAAATGCCTCTGTGTACTTTCTAAAACAATTCAAACATTATTGACGTTTCACCATGATTTGAACATTAATAACAAGGAATGAAAATGCAACTCCGGATATTGATGAGGGTTATACTTGTAATGGTTGATTAAATACCATTTTTTCTAGTTTTCTCAACCATTTTTTTACCAACCTCAGAAATGCTACCTTCATCCACTCTCCCAGGTTTTGATGTAACAGCATCAAATGTTCTAACAAAATCGTACAAACACATGGCTTACATCTGTAGGCCTAATCGGATAATAAACTTTCACCCAGGACTTGTAAAAAGGTCAGTCTAGTCAGGTGCTAGTTTAGATATTTTGGAACGAGATTTGACGCTTCGCTTTCTAATCATGCTAACATCTGGCCATCGAATGGTTGTATTTGGATCAGTTCGATACAGTGCAATACCCAGGAGCGTGTCACTGACTTTGGAGCACCATATCCTCTATGAGGTATCGTCCGTAAATGTATATTGAATAATCTATTACAAAGCGATCTTGTAGAATTAATTTGTTGGAAAGTATCTATTACGTGCCCTTTCTCACTCTTTTTTGTGTAGCTCGTCACATAGTATTTCCAGATTGTAGATTTTTTTAAACAAATTGCAAATCCATATTCCCGTTCCAAGCTATCAGAACGGCAGGGTTGTAATCATTTATAAAAGTTTCATCTTGCTTCTTGGAAGTGCATATAGCCTTCTGTTATTGGACTGTCTTGCGACCAGCTATAGATTTAGTTACATTGTTAAGGAAAAAATGATCAGTTTGAGGCCTAGGGAAGCCGAAACGGCAAAACCTTTTAAAACAACTCTTGGTTTTCTTATTTCGCATGCAATAATTGTTATAGAGATGCATATGGAAATTTTCACCCGCGGGAACAAATTAGGGTTTAGATTCATATTGGGAACTTTGCAAGTCACATATTTAATAAAAAAACTCGCTTTCATCCTTTTTCTGACGAAGTACCTATAACTAGCCCATTCTTGACCCACAGTTTCAGATGAAAGTGTTACGGTCCACGTGACTGGTATTCTCGTCTCCAGAAATATTGTTCATTTTTTCCTAAAGGCGCAGCATCAGACAAAAGTAAGTCAACATTGCCTTGAGTTTTTGTCTATGAACCGAGATGTTGAAACTAAATCACCAGCGACTAATTCAGCTATCGATTTGTTGGCCATTTCCGGACCATTCACACTCTTTAATATAATAATGACCTAGGTCACCCCAAAGCCACTCACTAGTACTATCAGTAAAAAACACGTAGCCGGACCATAATGCTGCCTCATACACTATACATTCTTTCGTGGGCGGTACCACTATTGCTCGCTGTTACGAAACCAAGAGACAATTGCCGTCAACTCAACTTCAAGTTCTTTTTTAGAACGGATATCGAGATACTGAGCGGCAGTCAACTTCATCCTTGTATTGAATATGATCGGGTTATAAAATATCCGAGCACCGAGTTGTCTAAGGTTTGCCTCATTCAGCAAATAAAGGAAAAACATAATGCTGGTTCAGCCGGAATTGTGCCTGGACTTCAGCCTGAGCTTAATAAGCTCCGAGCTACTTCACTTTATTTCCCACGGACGGAATTGACCAAACTTCCCTTCGGTGTAAAGATCTGGAAAGCATTAACGTCTAAAAGCGTATCACGCAAATCCATTAAATCAGCACCTACCCTAACCTTTTGGTAAAGAGCAGTTCCCTTGATATTTTTCTGCTCTCATGAAGCGGATATATTGTATATTGAGCATAATAATCTTCAACATATTTCTCTGACGTTATCTGAATTGGACGTGAACGTACCTTCACCATCCCATCCTACCTCACCGGTGTCCTCCCCTATATTGTACTCTACCTCCTCGAACTTTCCTAACAAACCACCGGGTATTTCGGTAACACTATCGAGCGGTACAGTTGATTGCAACTTTTAAGATACTTTTAAACTCTATAAATCTTATCCACTGAAATGAAGCTCTCCAACATCATTTTGATTTTTATGAAGCCCAATGAACCATGAGAAATAACTCTGGGTTATTTCATAAATATGCTCTTCCAGTTTCATAAATATATTTAGTGCACATGCAAGGGGCAAAGGGAGATGAACGTCATGCCTTAAACATTATCCCAGTTGTTTGTTCGGTAGATTTTTGTTCCCAACTGGTTGAATATTTACAAAAAATTGAAACGCTTTGCTTTTTGAATCGGCTTTTTTCATAGTAATTTAGTTGTTCCAGTTCCTGTGGACGATCACTTACCGACAATCCATTTCAACTGAACGTAGGAGACATGGCATTGTTGCGAAAAAACACCAAGACAATAATTGTATATGTAGGTACTCCGCTTTATTTTATACTCGTCGATGTAATCAGTAAGACTTTTCCACATTACACACGTTAACTTTTTTTTTAGACAAGTTACGTCCCTACAAAAGCAAAGCTTTTGACAAGATATGCAATCGTGTATCGGCGTATATATCTATTTCTTTGCCAGGGCCTTAAAGAGTTGTTGAAATTTCCTCATTATTTCCTCCTCTTTAATAAACTCCCTTGCATTACTTTCTAGTACAAATTTTCCGGATTGAGTTTTTTCAGAAATTGCTCTTAAACTCCTAGCATCCGGGATTCCTATAGCTAAGTAATTCCTGCGCAAATATTGCACACATTTAATCAACAGATATATTTTTCGTACCAGTCTACGAACTTTAGGAAAGTGTGGTTTGTTTTGATCGAGTAAGCGCATTTCTCTGCTAAATTAGTTCTATAATAACCTCTGTGGAATGTCCTCACATAGTGATGTTAAAATACCTCTAACTTTTTAAGCTGGTAATACGAAAAGTCACACATCAAATGACTACATTCCCAAATAAGTTTGCCACGGTATCTATCTTACACATTCACGGCTTCAGGAAAAATATTCATGGGCCGACCGTTATCATCAAAACTGATTGGTTCAGTATTAATCATCACACCTCTACAGCATGTCTCATAGTAATACGGCTCTTGACAAGGAGTGTGAATGAATGGGCCAAATACTCACTGGAATTCCGAAAATATTCCTATTTGATTTTCTACATTTTGCATTCTTTCAACAAACACTGTAAGCATTTTTTTCTTATATTTTCCAATACATTCATATATTCTGAACAGCCATTGATCTCTCAAGCAGAGTCCACTTTAGCATGGCTTCGGCTTCCATGCATTTATTCGGTGCGCCTCTTCCTCTAACAAATTTTTTATTAATTTTAGTATCCCTGTCTGCAAATTTCACTTAAATTTAAATAGAGACCTATTCCCTAACTGGTACTTTCCTTTTACATGTTTTATAGCAACCTTAACAGCCTTCAAATGCTCTTTTACTTTCTGCATATAACGCCTCACCCCACTTCGGTACACGTCTGGATTACATTTGCTATAATTTGCAACTACCTTGCAATGTACTTGTGGATTTTGTGTGGCATAGTTCTTAACCACCTTCCGATTAATGTGGGGATTATTTTTGCATAATTCTCAACCGCCTTCAGGTTAACTTGGGGATTCTTTTCGACATATTTCGTAACTGTCTTCCGGTTAACTTGGGGAATTTTTCGGCATATTTCTGAACCACCTTCCTGTGAACCTGGGGATTTTTTCGGAATATTTTTTAACCGCATTGCGGTTAACCTGGGGATTCTTTCCTAGTAAAGTTGACATTTACGTCTGTTTTGTTCAGCTCTACTAAGTTGAAAACTTTTCTTGCAACCACGCATATTTTTCCTTGATTTACCAGCATTTATTTTACTTTACATCCACTCGAGTCAATAGTAACTTGTGCATCCCACTTTCCTTTTTTATGGGTTGCACTCTCAGGTGAGCTAATGACTGACTCCATTTCACTTGATACTGTAACCTCGCTTATTACACACGCCTCACCAAAATTAGCTCTTCTTTCTGAATAACCTATATGACAAACTTCGTCATATGAATCGTAATGTCCCATCTGAAGGTTTCTCGAAAACCTAAACATTTTTGGAATTTCGGACCCGAAACTAAATACATGCTTCCTCTCCATATAGATCTCGAGACAATGTCTATGAAATATCTCTGATTCTGCTTGGATTTCGCTTGCAGAACCGTAAGTTTCGCGCCTCATCATGGCATGTATGTAATCATGGCTAGTGGTATAAGAGTTTCCAACAACATCACACGTCCTCATTTGGTATTCTTCCCAGCTTCCCATTATGTATTCAACTATCTCAACTCTCATTTCTAAGTGACGTTCTTCATTACCGAATAAAAAAAATGAGAGCGCGCGAAACAAACATGATCCATCTCCCAATATTTTAACAATTTGGAACTTTGAGCCGTCGGGTAACGTTACTATCTCCATGTTCATGCGTATTTAAATAAAGGGAACGAGAAACACTTCCTATATACCTAATATCAGTAGCGTGTCAGCAATTACTAAGCAAGATTCCTATCACGTTTCGAATAAACAAGAATAGCGTATGACCTGAGCCAAAGTTGCCTAAAGCTCTTAATATTAAATTCTAATTGAAACTCAAACGAATAGCGTATTTTAATATCAATAGAAAAACGTAGATAGGCAAAGCGTACCTAACAATCTTTTACGAATACTTTCCGGAATGATTTGCGATCACATCATAAGCAAATAACCTCAACTAAACCTACCTTAGTGTCCTAAACATGAAATAATATAGATGAAAATAAAAAATCATATAAAATTAATGAAACTATTAACTATTTCAAATATTCGCACTAAACGAAACCTAGTAACAAATAATATATTAAAGAAAGATAATAGCGTTTCATAACTGCTTGCTGTCAGCTAAAACCTAAACACAGTCTAAGCGCTGCGAAATCAGTAATTGCTCTAACCGCACTTTCCAATATTGCCCGATATCCTTACTTTCCCGAGTTCATTATTTGTTGCTCATGTCGCACAATTTCCTACAGTCCTGGGATTCACCTTCCAATCAGTGCACGTGCGAATTGCTACTGGAGATGAATCATATTACGTGAGGTTGGTCATTGTCGGCCGGGTGGTCGAGCGGTTTGCGTCAGTAGACCATCGGCTCGAACGTCCTGGGTTCGAGTCCCGGCACGGGCAGAGGTGTGGATTTTAACAGCTAAAGGAGAATCGTGACGGGCCGAAGTCAAAAGTTACTAGAGTGGCCCATATAAAATTAAAGTTTTTAAAGTGAGACGGGACAAACAGAACTTGCGTAATGCACTCGGAATTTGGGAACGGAAAATGTAAAGATCCACCTGACTTAATTCATGGTCACTAGTCTAAGATAATCTACGAAAAATGCAAGAAAGTAATTATTAATAATGAATATAAACATATGGAAATATATTTTAAAAGAAAAAAAAACAAAAAAAAATGCTCCCGGCCGGAATCAAATCCGGATTTTTTATTTAATAAGCAAACGTCTTAACAAGTAATCCATGTTAAGAGCTTGAAAATGGTCAAGTTATTTACAGTTAACGTGTTACGTAAGAAGGCAGAAACACTAAGGAACCAAAACTTTGCGTGTATTATTCGACTCGTAACACTCTTGTTGTTTTTTCTTGATTTAGCCTAGCGAGCAAAACTCAAAATGATGTTCTACCATTGAGCTGTATCTCTGATGGGTTAATTGGTCATTCCGGAACACAGTTAAGCCACAATACATATAAGCAGGAACTTGTATTAAGGTGCTTTTAATTAAATACCATGGCAGGCAGCCGCTGTAATTTCGCCTGACACCGGAGCTGGAAGCAAATATCTTAATATGTCTGTTTTATCCGGTATTTCAAAACAGGAAATATTACCTTGATGTTAGTGAAAATTAGCACGTCTAGAAGTGAAGATATTGCATAAGGAAATGTTTCAATTTATTCTTAAAATGAAATATTTCTAAATAAGAACATACCCAGACCCAGATAACAATCTTGACCAGACTCAAAACTGAATCAAACTTGATTTGCCAAGTGTGACAATTTAAAGCTACGTTAAGAAATCAAACCAGAATGTTTTAAACAATATTGAATCATACAGTCTAGATTACAAGAATCCAGGTTGAAATAAAATTAACAGAACAAGATTAACAATCACGCTTCAAAAGGAATTCAAGCACTCAAATTGTCGTATGAAAATTACTTCACGGCTATGACGTGCTTGAAGCCATGTTGCTTTGTTCTTGTTGTGACCAGGATTGTAACATCATCGTCGAGCGAAATTTACGATTTCAATAAACAAAATTACCTATAATTTTATAGTAGGTTCAGAAAAAAAGTGATTTTCATTAATTGTTGTCTTAATCTGTTTTATTGCCTCCCTTTTATACACTTAAAATTTTCACATTCCTCTGCGGTCGTATTTGAACCTGAATTCTTGTAATTTGAACTTCTTCGAACATGTTTGATTTGTGGTGGACAATCACCATGCGCATGGGTTTCCTCAGGTGCTCCCGTTTTCTTCCACTTTCTTCATTCCACCAATTTATCCAATCGCCATAGTTGCCTAAAGGTTTTAAAATACATTTAAATTTAAAATTTAAATACAGAGATATTTGCACGATCGCATCTCAGTAACTATTGAGGTTTGCAGTTCATGCAACTTTCATGATAATGTTATTAAAATAAGCACTAACTGGATTATTATTACTGATACCGGAATGATACTGAGAAGCGAACACATTCGAGTCTTAATGCCTGCAATCCTTCTTTGATTTATTCTCGTCTTCCAGGTCATTACATTCACCAGTCTAATATAGAAATAGAACCTTATGAAAACCAACGTTACTACCTTTAGAATTAATATCCCGGAAGAATATTCACTGAGAGCCCTATGTTCCTACAACTTGTGTGACTTAGGATGTGGTTGCCACTGCATCTTTCAGAAACAAATTAATATTTAAGCTAAATTTTAAAATTAATTTTATTTTATTTAAATTAAATTTAGGTTTAAAATCAATGCATTTTAATGTTAGTCTACAAGTCGTACATACTTAAATATAAATTCATTATTATATCTTTTGGGACATCTAACAAACCAGCTGGGATACCGGACCACTTCAACCTGCCCCGGTTCGCAATCTAAGCGCTATTTATTCTTAGTTCGTCAGATCGTAAGAGATGAATATGGTTCGGTATAGAAATAATTTTCCTTGGAGTGGAGACTTCTGAATGGCGTAGGAGAAACACGGTGCTCCATCTGTTATAATGAAAAGAAAACATCTAAAGTCATTGTGCTTACCCATTTTTGTGTACATTTTTTAGAAATGTTTATAATGAAAGCAAATCTAATCTTAACCTTAACCGAAGTCAGTATATGTTGTAAAATATTGAAAAATCAAAAAGGGATTAATAACATAGAAGTGTACAGAAGAAATTGTAGATTTGCTTTAAAAAGAAATGAAAAGGAAAATTTTTATCTTGCCCGGTATCGAACACAGACAACATGCCCAGCTTCAAAATGTGCAAACCATTGCTCCAGAGCAGTTCCTTTCTGTTTATTATCATTGTTGTTTGTTTTATGAGGTTCCGCACAATGCAAGTAGATTCCTAAT
>JAGDQP010063290.1:0-11746 GCA_022664845.1 Lepisma saccharinum
GTTCATAAGGTCACACCGAGAACGAAATTTTGACCTCATGATTGCCACCTTGAGACAACTGGCTTCCCTCTTCTTTGCACTAGATCATCACAATTACGCCCGGTCGGTTCCTGTCTTTATTAGAGACTTGGAATCTCTGTCACCATCAATTGAGGAACAGTTTCGTAGAGGACACTGGGTTATATCCAGAAGAAACGGTAGGTTTTCTTCAATTCCCATTGATCAAGCTCACGAACAGGCGAATAAGAAAGTTAAAGGAGTTGGTGGAATCATCGGTATTACAGAAAGCCCGACAATGCTGGAACGCTGTATTCTCACAGGACCGGAAATTTGTCCCATTCTACATGATTTCACCTCTGGAAGCAGCAGAAACGAGGAAGATGAAGAACTGCACCATCACGAAGAAGGGTTTCCAGGTCAGAATCGTTCCCAAAGTCATATAAGCGACCTAGTAGAAGCCACAGTTAACACAGGAAACCCCATCGAGAAACGCACTACAGAACTGGTATCGTTAGATAATAGTGTTTGTCTTGGTACCTTACCAGCAGAATCTATCCGTGTGTTGGAAACCACAGGGCAAGAACAGTACATCAAATTTGAATAGTAGGTCCTCCAGAAGAAAGAGAGGCCCTTCGAGACGCCTATTAGGAAAAATACTTCAGCTACTTTTCCATGACCAAACACGTACTACAGCCAAACCTGCATCTAAACGAAAAGTAGAGCAATATATGCAACAGAACGACCTATATGGACATGATTTTAGTTCACTGGAAGTTCGCGGTGGCAACTTGGAACAATTTATCCGCCATGAACCCTGTTCATACCCACCAGCACTTTCCACTGAAGGTGTTCTCCACACTTGTAAAAAGTTAGATTTGCTGACATGTCTTTTGGAAACAATTCCCACGTACAACGTAACTGAAGATGAGGATGTAATGACACCAGATACGTTTAACTTCATTGTAAATGATGGTGGAACTCTTATGCATAGACTTCCTGAAGCCAGTGTGCAAGGAAAATAATTTGATGAATACTTTCTTAGAGTGTTCTACCCACGAATACAGTACCAGTACATGTTGTTTGGGATCAGTATAATACGTTGTTCATCAAAGGTACTACAAGGGAGAAAAGAGGTCACGGCACTCGACATCGTGTGTGCGGTTCCGCAAAGGTTCCAGGGAATTGGCATAGTTTCCTTTCACATTCGGATAACAAGACTGAGCTGTTTTCACATCTTTCAGGGAACCTTATGGAAGTGCAAATGTATACATGTAACCACAGGCGAGAATGTACTGTATGTAGGAAGTTACATTCACATGGGAGAATGTACTGTATGTAGGAAGTTACATTCACATGAGAGAATGTACTGTATGAAAGAAGTTACATTCACATGGGAGAATGCAACCATGAGGAGACAGATACGCGCATTGTCGTACATGCTGTCAATTCCCTGCAGAGATATTCAGTGGGACTGATTCACACTGGAGACACAGATGTGATAGTGATCCTCTTGAGTAATTTCCACCACATGCTAAATGTCAACCCAGAAGCAGGAATCTGGGTGGCATTTAAAGCTGGAAAGCAGACAAGAATGATATCCATTAACGATCTTGCGGCAAGATTAGGAGACACAAAGTGCAAAGCATTGACTCTGTTTCATTCTTTCACTGGGTCAGACAGTACATCGTGTTTTAAGTTTAAGGGAAAACGATGTTGTTTAAAAGCAGCCGAGACCATCAAAAATCTAGAAGCTGATTTTGCATGTCTTACTAGTTCTACATTTGAAATAACAACTGTGTTGGAAGATCCTGCCAATAAACTTGTGTGCCGAATGTACTGCAAAGACGAAAGCGATGGCAATGTTGATCACCTACGAATGAAGATGTTCTGTCACAACACTCGAGATGTTGAAAGAATACCTCCCACAAGCGACGCTGTGAAACTACACTTGAAAAGGATCATCTTGCAAGCAAGCATATGGCTTTCAGCCCACAAACCGGTGATGCTTGTTCCAGACCCCTGTACCAAGGTAGACAACAAGCTTGTTTCAGTGTGGCGGACATTACCTCTGGCGAAGGAAGTGTCTCAACTTGATGATAAATGCGCCTGCAAAACTAGATGTTCATCATGCAAGTGCAAGGAAGCAAAATTGGAATGTACACGCTTGTGCAAGTGCAAATGTGCTGTTTAGGAAATTAAATTTTGTGACTCTATGGATTTGAATTTCAGTCAATGACATAGTAAGATATAAATGCAAACTGTTTGATGAGTAAGATGTAAGTAAGTAAGATGTTTGATGTATGTAAGAGGTATGCAAACTGTTTGATGAAACGGAAATAAACCATTTCATTCATTTATACATTTCGTTTCTTAACCTTCCGTTTTTGAAATGCGACAGACTAGTTCTTGCAATTGAATTTCTTCAATATCAGGAAAGTTAAAATACTGAAAATTTAAACGTATTCTTTATACTTATTTCAGAAAATTACGTTCTCGCAGTAAGAAAAGGAAACAATATTATCTTCAAGTAATCAGCGATATTGCAGATATAAATGGTGAAAACATATACAACACAACGAAGTACGCATTTAAAAAGGACCTGTCTATTCCCCTCAGTGACATATATTCAGCGGTAAGTTATAACTTATGCTTGCACAGTTATTAAATCATCCTTAAAGCGACAAATACAACCTTAAGATTACATTGGTATTTGAAAATGCATAAGTATTACTCATAAAAATATAAGTAAAGCCTTCCATGTAAAATAAATATTTATAATGACTGAGTCAATTATGCATTTGTCTCAATTGTTTTGTATATGCCCTAAAGTCAATAGTACAAAATATTTAGTTGAAAAGTAACATAACATAAGCAAATTGAAGTTCTGTTTCCAAAAATCAGATTTTAAATAAAAAACAACATAAGTGTGTGGAATGCGTCAAATAATTAGATAACTGCTGTGACTGTCTGTCTTGTTGCGATCTATTTCACGCGAATGTGTTCGTGTTTCATTATAAACTTATTTGAGAGAACGAAGTATTATTAGAAACGTAATGTGAAACTGGAATCCGAGAACAAAAAAAATTAAAGATGTTCTTACACCTTTTCATAGAAACGTGTAGTGCGAAAATAAGATGTGCTGTACGTCAATTCCAGAATCCAAGCGATGCAACTGATGTTGATGAATAAACGAAAGATCAAGGAAGTCTTTTGTATATAGAATCCGGAATATACAAGCCACAAAACTGTCATATTTTGTTGATGGGCACATTAAGGTCAAATGAAACTTAAAACAGTTTTGTGTCCCATATATTTCGAATTATATTTAAAAGAATACCTCGAGCTTCTGTCTATTCGTCGATATCACATCTACCTCTTCAATTCTGTAGTCCTCATATATCCAGATCTTCACTTATTCAAATATTGTGGCATTTCTGTGTAGCAGAAGGTGACAAAAAAAATATGATATATCATTTGGTCATGTCTAATATTAAGTATTTTTATATTTTCATCAACTTTACAATGCATTCTTCAATGAGGTGTCAATTTCCAAAGGTGTCATTGTCCAAACGTAGGGTTGCAAACTATATACTTTTTTTAAAAACCGAACATTCAGTTTTATTTAAGTCTCGCAACAGGACATGCAAATACACTAAAAATAATTATTAAACTTACTCCACGACTACTGTATCCCAAATGCATCTTGAGTAAAGTGACATACTGAATTCAACAACTCCTGTAGTATTGTCTGCAAATGATAACGGTAAAGGGATTTAATAGCATTTATTTATATGGCTTCTAATCATATCTGACTCAGGCGGAGACAGACTGGTGGAGAGGACGGAGAAAGCAAACAGCCACGATTATACACAAGGTACCATCTCAGCATTTTCCTGGTTAAACTGACCGAAACGACAGAAAACCTTTGTCACGGGTGGTCGGTCATTGAGTTCTAACCCTCGTGCCTACCGATTAGTGAGCCAAAGTCCACTTTGTTACCACCTGGACCACGAGGGCTGGGTACGGCAAAGGAGACTTACGAAAGGTCATCCAGGGCAAGGTTTGGAAAACTATTATTAAGAATACTTTGAAAGCCATCCAGGCCAGGGCTTCGAATTCACAAAAACATAAAGACATTTTATTTCCAACTAACGGAAGTCGTTTAAGGCACCTTAACTATTGGCAGCAGAGTGCAATGGAAGCAAAAACTATGTTTCAACTATGAGTGTCGGACTCAAATTACCATGGAAAATCATGTAATGTACACAAAAGAGAGCCGAACAATTAAACAGAAAGAAAGAAAGTTACATTGACATGAAATTACAATTTGCTGAATTAATAAATTGTCTTTTAATATGCAATGCTCATTGTACTATTTATTCAGTATTTAATAGGTTTTCGCAATTAAATTATGGCTAACAGTGATTCTGCTAGATCCCCTTATGAGAGTCTCACCTCAAAATCCTCGAGAACAAGCCACCCCAACTTTAACATTCTGCGGTCTAAAATCGATAGAGTCAATGCAAAACTCTGCGTACACCCTCACAGCTTTTACTTTACAACTTGCAAACTAAAAATCCTGTCGGAATCGCAGATGGCTAAAATTAAAAAAAAAATGATATACACAATGATGAATATCCACTGTCATCATGAAAACAAGTTTGTTTTCGAATCGCTAAACAAATAATTATTAATAGGATGGCCCCAGTAGTGTTAATAGTAAGTAGACGCTTTGGTCCAATATAGGTATAAATGTAAGCAACCCTTACAAAGTGTAGTACGGTTGCAGCAAAAATTACACCACATCATATGTAGGGGTAAGTAAATACAATAATATTCAGAACTGGCAACAATCATTATAAATCGCGCTTTCGGACCACTAATTATAAAATTGTGAGTTCTCAATCACAGAGTGCGTAAATACCTCTTTTAGGAAGCACCATTCAAAACTGGACATAAGGCGTCCGCTTGAAAAACGCCTGTTATACACTTCTTATTTTTCAGAGCTGGGCAAATGTATAGGTATAAAATGTCTTACAATTTGGGATAATTGTTTGTTAATCAATGTTTTATCTTCTTGCAAAAGGATATTGGAAATAATAAAAATGTATACGATATTTACTGCTAGTTATGATTTTGTGCTTTAATTTCTTAGGGTAATTTGATGATTCTTGAGACGTTTTGGAAACGCAAAACCTTACTAATGTATTAGAAAGTGATAACATCAAATCAAAATTGTGAATATCTATATTTTTTGGGGGTGGGGGATGGGGGACAAGAACCAGTTTTGAAATGAACGCCTCCAATATTAACACACACAACAAATTTATTAATTTAGAAGTTTTCTTACTTGTAACTTGAAGAAATCACGACGAACGGTAGTCTGTCAGCGATACTCACATATACAGCAAAGTTTCTGATCTAGCAAAGTATAAGTTCGAGTTCCGATGAATTTGCATTTGAAAGCTCTTTGCCATATTAAAGAAGAAATAAATTGGGTCTATAGGGCCTCCTTGGGACCCCCTAGGGAGGCCCTATATATATAGTCTTACAAAATAAGTGTTATCAATATAAGAACCTCTTCGGAGTAAAGAGAAGAGTGACGCACGAATTATATTCCCAAAAGAAGTTACAAGAATTTTGCGAATTACTTTGTTTGTGTCACTATGGGGGATGGGAGGAGATTAAGTCTCTTAATTTTATTACAAAGCAACATATTCCGTAATAGTGACACAAGTAAAGTCAATCGCAAAATATATATAACTTCTTTTGTGAGTAGAATTCTTGCGTCACTCTTCCCTCTACCCAGAAGGGGTTATTGTACTAATACCTTATAACACGTAATTTACCCCCGAGCATTGCGCTTGATGGATAGGTCAGTAAGTGTGAAATAGATACGTCTGTTTGCTCTTAATTTAAATGTGGTCTGTGTGTACCTGTTTTCCAAGTCACAAAATCTCACTTAGTTTTGCTATTTAGTTATTTATTTATGCAACCAATTTGTTTATTCTGTATAACATTAAACTAATTTCTACTAACGAAGAACATGCATAGTCAGCATGTTCGAAATGCTTTGATGATTTTTAAAGTATAACTTTATAGTTGTGCATTATGATTTTCTAATTCTCCAGCAGATATTAATTTGTCCATAGACTTCTGTATGTAAAGATCCCTGGAAACTCATAAACAGATTTAGTTTTCTTGGAAGAGTACTCCTCCAAAGCAGAAATTTCTCGGGTAAGATCTTCTGAATTCAAGACCAATGATTAGGTTTCGTGCATGAACACCGGTTGGATATTATTGGGTTAGTGCGACTGAAATGTCAGCCCCAGGCGCATCATGTCCAAAGGGCAGAAAAATTAAAACTTCTTTATCTGATTAACCTAAGAAGTCGCCGACTACAACAGCACAATTTTGCTTTCTCTCATCCAACGATTGGATTCCGTGGGGAAATAAGTCAGAAGGCTGCGATGCAAAGAAATCTTCAACTGTCTGTTGCATCGCTCGAACATCACGGAAGGTCTTCCCTTCCAAGATGTGCTCGAGATGCCGAAGAGGTGGTAATGAGTAAGATAGAGATGAGAGAAATATGATGGGCGGGGAAGTGTTTTATACTGCAACTCGTGGATAGCCTGCATCGTAATTTACGCCACATGTGGTCTGGTATTGTTTTGCGAGATGATGACACCATTTCTGTTGACCATTACTGTATGCTTGGGGAAACGCTTGCGGTGCATTTCGTGGAGTTCAACACTGTAACGACGTGCAGTGTTGGTTTCAAATAGTCTGAGGAAAACATGATGGGTCACTTCCACCATAAACCATTATTCCAGCAACAACACTTTCCGTGGGTTGAGAACGCCGTCCTGGACGTTGAACACTATCCAACCATTCTTCTGACCGTTTGTAATTGTCATAGCAGATTCATTTACATTAGGAGTGACAATCGGATGCAGGAAACTGTTCCGCTTATTCCTTACACTGACAGGACTACATACATCCAGACGACGATTCTTGTTGGCTGGTGTCAACTCGTGGAGCACCTATGACTCCAACTTTTTCACCTTACTGATAGCATAGAGCAGCCGACTGAGAAGTAGTATAGCATAATGTCCGCAATGGCATGCTCATTCGCCATCCCTGTGCCAAATGTACTGTTAATGTTTTGCTTCTTCCTGTGGAGAATATCCAAGTCTGAAATCATGAAGAAAAATAACTTACAACTGTATGTTCTCCGTGGTAAAATTACAAACGATCGTGTTCAACAACACACTGCATTCTGACTGTCTAGGTACTCCAACCTGATTCCGGGATGTATACACAGTTCGTGACGTTAGACATTTGACCTCAGTCGGTTCCTGTGTTGCGTTGCTCAGGTGCGTTCCCACCAGGCGTCAAAGCACTGAGTGCCTCTCCTATATTCCAGAAACTGCAATTCGCACCGAGATGAAGAATACACCGTTGTATTCGCAAGGATCTCAAACCATGAAATAACTATTCACATAAGCTCTAAAACTGGCAGGACCTTCTCAATAATTTAGTATTCTCCATATGTATCTTTTTGGTCCCTCCTAAATCTCAATAACTACAGGCTACACAGATGAGAAGTAAAGCATTGGATTCATAATCACCTGAAACCATGGAATAACATATAACTTAAACCCTATGACGGGTAGATCTTATCTATCCGCTTAATATACTACATTTGTGCCACTCCTACACCTCAAACTCTACACAGATGATCTATACACTGTTGGATTATACATGGTCAGCAATTTTGAAGAAAAAAAAACTATGCATGTGACTCTAACACTAGCAAGTCCTTTTAATCGCTTAGTATTCTCCATGTATGCCCCTATGAGATTTCAGCACACATAAGCTCGACTGAGATAAGTCATACACTGTTAGAATTGTTATGGACACTATTGGCAAAATCTATGACTTTAACTCTGAAACTAGTATGCTCCGGCATTCGCTTGGACTCCATTTGTCCCTACGACTTTGACTCTTTATTTTCGATACGTTGTAAGATAATTTGAATTTATGCGGGGACGCTTTGGTTTTGTATACAATAAAACCATTACTAAGCTTGTTTTATTTAGTATACGCCAACAAAAGGTAGGAGACGAAGCGTATGTGATTGTCTAATAATCTTATCATCCACTGTTTGTAGTATCTTGAAAACAGTTCAATTTTTTTCTACATACTGGTAGTATGATACAATTTTAAACAAGGCCTCTTCGACTTCGTAGCGATTACCATGGAATGAGTAAGTTAAATATAGCTTTCACTTTCCACGGAGCAGGTAATAGCGGAGATAGTTTGGTGTAACATGTATGTTCTTTCTTGTGGAATGACAAGAATCAATTATATAAAATTCAGTAGAATTATTGTACATGTTTAACTTCAATGACGGTCGTTTATATTTTGCAACACCCATTAAAATAAGTTCACTTGAAAATGGAATAGGAGGAAATCTGAATTCTAAAGCTTAGTATAGTGTGTATCTTACTACTTGGAGCACATTTCCCATACAAATTACTTGCACCAAAACACGAAAATAAATTCATATAAGCGTGGGTTCAATTCTGCTTTATTTTCTAGATGATGTGCTTCCAACCTGGAGAATGTAATCCACCCTTGACAATAGTGAAGAAAGAAATAATTCATGATAAATCAGAAACCAGGCATGAAAAGAAAACTTTGTTCTTCGCAGTTCATTTACCTGAAAATGGTGCATATTGCAAGGCAAAATTTCACGTTAATGGGTTATCATTGTTACCAACCTTGTATAAATGAAATCAATTTAAATGAACTGCGCGTCTGTTCATTGCATACTTGGCATGGTATGCCAATGATAACAAACTTTAAATACCAGGTGCGTAAATATGAAACCGGAATTTATGTCCATAAAGGACACAGTGATTGGATGACAATGCTAAGAACAGTTTTGTTAGATGTATTGGTCATCGCTAGCGATCCATTTCTTTCATCGTTTCGGCAATGTGTGGATGCCAGACCAAACAAAAACCTGTGCTTCTTGTGCTGAAAACCAGTCATCAAGCAATTTTCCTACATTTTCGTAAGGTGTGAAGCGCTGGTCAGCAAGTGCGTGTCCCAAGGATCCAAATAAGCGAAAATCGGAAGGCTCCAAGTCTAGTGAGTAAGCCGCATGCGGAAGGATTTCCCAGCCAAACGTCGCAATCGTTTCCCTGACTGGATTTGCTTTGTGGTAGGGTGCATTATCGTGAAGCACAATCACTTTGTGTTGTCTTTGGTCATATTCTGGTCGTTTCTCACGCAACCCGTGATGCAAATCGATCATTTGTTGTCGGTAACGTTGGGTATTAACGGTTTCGCTAGGTTTCATCAGTTCATAATAGATCCCTTCTGATCCCACCAAACACAAAGCATTGTCTTCCGTCCATAGCGATTTGTTATTGCAGTCGATGTAGCTTAGTATTCTCGAAATAGATCCACTTTTCATCACCAGTCGCAATTCGATGGAGAAATGATTTCCTTTCGTACCCGGCGAGCATAATTTCGCAAGTGGTTTTCCGGTTTTCCTGCTGTCGTTCAGTCAATGCATGTGGAACCCATTTTCCCACCTTCTGAATCTTGCCCATGGCTTTTAAACGTATTGACATCGCTTCTTGTGTCACATTTAATTAATCCGCGAGTTGTTATTGCGTTTATGCGTCATTCTCATTCAAAATAAGCATGCAATTCGCTGTCTGCAAGCTTTTTCAATGGTCTTCTACGTTCTTCGTTTCTCACGTCAAAATCGCCACGTTTAAATTTTATAAGCCACTCATAGCACTGTGACTTACCAAAAGCATGATCACGTAAGTTTCGACTAGCATATGATGCGATTCTGCAGCAGTTTTCTTCAAATTGTAATAAAAATCAATGCTGTCCGCATTAGTAGTTTGTAGGTACAAATTGAGTCATGTTCAACGCTATTCAACACTACCCTATGACATGAAACTTGTCTGGTTGTGAGCTGCAAATCGTTATCAGCAGTCAAAACAAGCAAGTGGCGCCAAGGACGCAGTTTTACGGCAACCACAGTGACAGCTAACGCCGTCTATGCACAAATTCCGGTTTCATATTTACACACCTGGTATGTAGCAAAGAATTCAGTGTTGCCAACTGAGGTTAAGAATCAAAGTTAAATATCAAAAGTAGCAAGTAGACACCCCAGGCAAACGCAGGGAAAGAACCTTTAGATTATGTGTTCGTGGCCCTTTCGTACATTTTTTGCGTTATCTCATCCCGGTCTGAGCCGCAGATACATGAATGCTATGAATATAATTTAAATCGCATTACAATGTTACTTCGTATATTCAAGTATACTGCCTTAAGCTCAGCTAGCAATATTGCACTCTTTGGTATCGTATGCAATGTTTTTCATCACCCTGGGATATGGAATGAACCCATGCAGGAATCATTTTAAAAGAAATCATTTTACAAGGTTGGAAACACTGATAACCAGTTAACGTTATTTTGTGTTTCGATAGTATATTAATGAGAACTTAACTCCCACGAACAAGAGTTTGTTTTCAGGCTTCGTTCCTGATTCATCGCCAAATATTCATTTTTCACCACTATCAGAGGCAAATTGCATGCTTCAAGCTGGAAACTCATATCAAAAATGAAGCGGAATTGGATTCATGTTTATAAATAAAATATGTTTCTTATTTTGGTTTCAGGAATACGTCTGTGAACTGTAGATCGCAAATTAAGATAAACCCTGTATATAATGGCAAAATTATAAGATAAGATAAGATAAAATTATTTGTATGGGCGGTAACAGCACTATGGCTTACGCCCTTTCCGATACGGGGGAAGCCCCTAATCTTCGTCACGTGAATCTATAGCTGTTAAGTTAAAAACATTTATAGTTAAAAACTGAAGATGTAAAGCGTCTTCAGTAAAATAAAATAATAAAAATAAAGTAAAATAAAATATTAAAAATAACAGTCGTAGCATGTTTATCCTGATGCCACCAGTCGCCAGAGCCTCGTTAGCCTGCTGTTAATGCAGTTCACATTACGAGGAAGTGAGGTTGGCATTTGCGTGTTCTTATTCGACCACCCCTTACACCCTGGAAAAATTATAAGTGAAAATAAATTTTCTTGTTTTTATATTATAGAAGTACAAAATATTTTATTATTTACATATTGGCATTTTGTCGTGTGATCGACGCCTTATGCTAAACAATTTTAGAAACTGGGAACTATGAAAATTAAAGTTTCAAATCGTTAAATCATTAAACCCGAGTTAGGTTAGAAAGATGTTCTCATTGTTAATAAAATTTGATTAATTATCGTGATAAAGGATTTTCAAAATTGTTATACTTGTATCGAACGTTCGGCAAAATATATAACGTTAATTGATTTTACATTGCACTACCAAAAATAAATTGTGAATTTCAAAGGAATAACAAAAATACTCTTCGAACTAAATATTTCACAATGAGAAAACACATACTATCATCACCTGTATTAGACGATATACATGACTTTATTATTCTACGCCATTCTACGACTTTGCCATTCTACGGAATCAACCAAACTCTATGTTTCTGCCAGCGTGTATCTCTGGTGACTATGAGCATAGCGACGTGTATATATCAGTATAATATGACAGTCTGTCACCGTAGTGTGTGGCATTGGATTGTAAACGAGCACCACATATTTTATATATCTTGGGAACGGTTAGCGATGTCGCTTCCACACAAATG
>JAGDQP010063291.1:0-11745 GCA_022664845.1 Lepisma saccharinum
GGTTGCTGATGCGCGTTCACGTAGTTCACTTTAAAGGATCTTATCGCCTGATGTGATTTTTTTAAATCCATCGCTGCATGGTTCGTTCATTTACTATGTCCGGTCCAAATGTTCAGTTGGCGTTCCTCGCTGTGTCTACTGCGTTGCGGTCAAATTGAAGCTCGTAAACAAAAAGTAGGCGTATTTGACTTACTTTCATCTGCTGTCTATATGTCCACACGGCACTCTACTAACAGTCAATTCATTTCTTTCTCGCGTGCATGGATATGTACCCGTCACTTTCAGATATACTAGACCATCTGGCCACTTTTGGGAATATCAAACTTACATCATTCAAAAATCTGACATATCCTGTGCAATATGTTGAATTCAAGATTATTTATCCTCTGATAATCAAAGACATATAATTATATTCTCTGTACACAATGAAGATACTTACAGCCTCTGAACTACAATGTATATTGTTGTGAATAATCTGCATTAATTTTTCATACTCTTTACAAATATACAATTAGTTTCCGTATGTGTAGGACAAGGGCTCCATTGTATTTCTTACATTTGATATTCATATTTTTTGTCTGACTTCTTAAGTGTGCGTACTTCTGTCATGCATCTAAACTTTCCTGATCACCTATAGTCAATAATTTTCTGTGGTATTCACAAGCTTATAATGTTGAATTCTCAATTGTATGTACACATTAACAAACTATCATTTCTTTATGCTCATTTCTAACAACTGGTTTGTTAATTAATCATTCAAAACAATAGTATATCGTTTGTGTCAGTTTCGTACTCAACAAAGAGGTGGAACACATTAATAAAATTAAGAAATAAATTATTCATTTCTTTCATTAAAACCTTCACTAATATTCAAGCAAGGTCGCAAATGATTTTTATCTTTTCTTCCAGTCTTGGTTAGACGTTCTCGCTAAAACTCAGCTAAGGTTCAAAGAGGAACTTGAAGCATCAGCTCGAAAGTCAACTCCGATCAAAGTTAATTACTCTGAAAATTGAGCAATAGTGGGTGATGAGGCTAACCGAAAGATAAGGATGTGATTTCATTGCAGTGGTCTGACGTTTGTCTGCAATCATATATCGCCTGATCATATATCATGGGTACAATAAACAGTGGTATATTATATTGCAGACCGATAGTGTAGACTACATGGAAATGGTAATCTAATTCATATTAACCTCTCCTCTCACCAATTTTTTTTTTCATTTGTTATTGAAATGTTAATAAGATTCTTCGCTAACATTGTTTAATGTCACTCAAAAAGGCTTGTCGTGAAAATAACACCACAAAATTAAATTAAACGACCGTAAATCCACTAGTCTTCCAATTGAAAGTCATGGTTTTTTTCTCACAAGGGACACTCGCCAGGTGTCAGAGTCCGATTTTGATCAAAATTCGTGTGTAGGTGCAGTCCCTAGGTAAATCTTCACAGCTAAAATTATAGGTGCTGTCGTCAACACATACTGACAGGCAACTCGAGAAAGATGGAACATAGAGAGCATGTAAATCGAATACAGAGTACGGAAAACGCCTTTTCTTTTATAAACTGTTACATACATTGAAAGCAAATGGCTATTAATTGATACTGGACAGGAGGTGTTACATGCTGGATTTGTTTGACGACAATGACCGTCATCTTGAAAGCGGCCATCTTGACTATGCTTCAATTTTTAAATAGTAAGTAGGCCATGTGATATATCAATCTGCGTTGGAATGTTCCAAGAAACCCAATGATGAAATTAGTTTTGGTATAATTCTAATCCTGTACAACAAAATGACACGTGAAATTGACCTTGAGAATGTGTGAGCCGAATCATGAAAAAAACATTTATCGTTGAAACAGTTGAAAGAACGAAAACCAAACGGCTACAAAAGAGGCATAGTTATGTTGGAAAATATGCTCCTCATAGCCGCAACATGAAGTGCACTATAAAATGTTAAATACACGAACGGAAAATGGAAGTCCCAATTTTTTAAGAAGACGTAATGCTAGACGAATGTAACTTCTCCAGGTCATTGCCCATGTCATTTTTCGTTCAGGATTAAAGTTATGCAAAAACTGACTTCGTCATTTGTTTTCTTGGAACATGTTAGCACAGATTGATATATCACGTGGCCCACTTACTATTTCTGAAGCATAGTCAAGATGGCGTTCATTGTCCTCATACCATCCAATATGTATCACCTCCTGTCCAGTATCCATTAATAGCCATTTGCTTTCAATATATCTAACAGTTTATAAAAGAAAAGGCATTTCCCGTACTCTGTATTCGATTTACTTGCTCTCTACGTTCCATCTTTCTGGGGTCTTCCTGTCGTTATTTGTTGACGACAGAACCCATAATTTTGGCTATGAATGTTTACTTAGGCACTGCACTTGCACACGAATTTTTTTATCAAAATCGAGCTCTGTTTACTGGAGAGTATTCCTTGTTAGTCCAGCATAATGACTTTCCTGTCATGTCAGGCGAATGTCAAGATAGTACCTCCAAACTAGACCATGATCAACTTCCTTCCTACACCCCTTCTTATTCTACACAGCTGTGCCAAAAATGCCTAAAGGCCACACAAATGAAATTGAAAATATAGAAATAAAACATTCAACTGGTAATGTCACTAATTACCTGTTATCATAGAAATTAAATAAACAAAATCACTCCACAACATACTTTCATATGCTGAAACTTGTTCAACTAGTTAAGTCTTGATATTATTTTAATGCACAAAGCAAAGAATTATCTGTAGCACACGACAACAGAACTTCAAGCAGACCATGATTTGACGATCATCGAGAATTCAAATGTAAGATGAAAAATCACTATATTTCTCAATTATTATTAACTTGTTTCCGCTTCGAAAAAAACTATCTGTCAAAGGGAAGTACGTATCACTGATTTTCCATTGTATACTTCACTGGTTTCGTTATAATCTTTAAAAGGTAACATGTGTGGTATTCTAAAATGACCTTAACTGTTAGAACATTATCATTTTGATTTGTACTTTGGTAAGTATAGTGTTTGGTCCATAGCAAATACTAATACCTGTAGGTAGACAGGGTAAAAGGAGACTGAAAGGTGATGGTTAAGTGATCATAAATGTTATCTAACCTGATAGAGTGTCAAAAGGGCACATGTTCAGTGGAGCAAATTTTTCAATAGGCGTAAAACAATGCGTAGAGCCACTGATTAGTGACAACATTAGATCATCCACACAATATTATTGTGCTTAAACTCCCAGAGAAATGCATTGTTTTACGCTTACTGAAAAATTTGCCCCACTGGACAAGTGCCTCTTTGAAAATAAGCTCCCTAATTGAACCTACATTTGTAACGACACTGCCATTAATAAAACTTGTTATAGTCTTACAGGATTAGAGATTTCCGAAATCTAGGTTTGAAGGTTAGTGAAATCCCAGTAAATCAGGGGGTAAACTTTATCCCTTACTTCAAAACACATGGGTTCTACGACACCATCAACACCATCGAAAATGTAAACATTAGGGATAACCGTGAAGCAGTACACAGAATGCTTGATTTGTTTCAGATATTATTATTACTAGGTTAATGAGATTAATGGTAAATGCTGGAAAGCGCACTTGTTCACCTCCAATTAGTTACAATGACCATATTATGCCGCTGTCCATATTACCGTACGTCCTATATAAACAAAGTCCTCCTGCTTGTATTAGTCAGTGTATTCATGAAATTATTAAAAATATTGGTTCTATTATATTTTAGGTGGTACACGTATTCATTTGATTCTGATATGGTTCATTTGATTCACTTAAGTAAGGTGTAAGTTTTTAAGGTCAGAAAGTTCAATGATTATCAATTGAGCTGTTATTTTCTTAGTTGCGAATATATGTAATGATCCAATGATGCCGCCAAATATCAATCATTAATAATGTAACTGTTATTACTGGGCATCAACATAAGAATTGGCAAATCGATGCATTTTCTAAATGTGACTGGTTTCAAACAATTAGTAAAATGCTCATTAATTCCCCTGCAAATAGGTACTTACAAGTGCCTCATTACGTTATCAGTTTCGTTAGGATATTGTAACTCTCCACTGATTTGTCCGTGTCGATTTCACTTATTTTCAAAATAAATCCGATCTATAATAAACACTTACTATATCCTTTAAATACATAACAGGTAATCTAATTATATAAAGTCATGATTAATGCCATGGCTAGATTGTATCCCTAAAAGAAATACTAGACTGAAGTGATCAGTTAGATTTGACTTGAAAACCATGCTGCAAAAACAGGTCAAATCCACTTCTGTTTTCCAAGATCTTCTTTTACTTACATGGGATATTTTAGAGTATGCTGCATTTTTGGGTGAAAGTTATAACATATCGAAATTCAAACATATCCAATGTAATGGTAAAGGATAATTACAAAAGAAAAAGAAAAACATGGCAGAGCTTTGAGTTCAGGAAAATGTGAAGTAATTTGTTTTCCTCTGAGCCAACTAACTTAAGTGATTTAAGACACCTTAGCCATTGACAAAAGTATGCAATAGAAGCCCAAGTTATATTTCGCCTATAAATATCGGGTTCAAATTACCATAGAAAATCATATGGTATATATCAAAGATAGCTATACAATACAATATAAGGAGCTCAATATTTGGATTGGCTTGAAATCACTACATTGTATTTATAGTATTATTGATAATTTTGCTTTTAATACGTCATGATCTTTCTAGTGTCCATTCGATATATAATATGCCAGCGTAAATTAAATTATGGCTAAAAAAATTAAAAAAGCATTTTAAAAAAACAGGCTTTTTTAAGATGGACTAGAAAGTAAAAGATAATAAATTGAATTAATCTTATGAATCCGAAAATAAAAGCGTGGGTACTCTTGCTTACCTTATCATAAAATCATAATATCTAAGAACACCCACGCTTTTATTTTCGGATTCATAAGATTAATTCAATTTATTATCTTTTACTTTCTAGTCCATCTTATAAAAGCGTGTTTTATTAAAAAAAAACTTTTTAAATTATTTTTTATGTATAATAGATTAATATTAAACTCCCTGCGAGATAGGTTACCCAAACTTCACACAATAGATGCGGCTTTGCGTGCATTTAAGGATAATTTCCAATTGTTTTATTAATTAATTAATTACAGTTAACTAATTAGTCAGTCAGTCCACCGTTCTTCGCCCGAATGAAATACATTTTACTAGTCCATTTGTACGAAGACAGTTTGTAAAATAAAGGGATATATATATGCTTATATTCGAAATCAGGAAAGCTTATTGATTCTGTGTTAGAGCTATGATTAAGGGTGATTCCTGATGTTTCGCAAGCAAGTCAACTCAATGATGTGAACTTTACTGTTCGGGTCGATGACATTTCTCAAACAAATTGGCTGCCAGTTTCCCAGATAGTACGTTAGTTTCGACCAGCCTTCATTTTTCCTTACAGTTATTTTTTGTGTTGGATTACTAATTCGAACGCCGGAGTTCAAAAAAAAAACTTTTTTTTAGTAGCTTCCTTTTGTTCGAACTTATAAATATTTCCTCCCCTTTCCTTCCTTTTGTAGTTTTCAACATTTTACACAATTTTCAAAATTATACACATTTCCCGAAAATAAGTTAAACAATTCAGGTTAGATAATTATTCACTTCTTTCTTTGTACGCAATGCAAGGACCAGAAACGTAATATGTCATCGACCCGAGCAGTAAAGTAAACACATCATTATGATTTTGCTGAAGAGGCTTGCTTGTGAAAAATCGACGAAGCAGGCTTCATAGCTCTAAAACAGGACCAATAAGCTTTCACAGTTTCGAATTTTAGACTATATCCGTCATTTTACTTAAGAAACTGCCTCCGTAACAAAAAAGGACTAGTAAAATAGAAGACAGTCAGAAGCGGCGCGATAGAGCAGTGGCTAAGAGTGACAGACTACACACAAAACTGAAGATTCTAGATTCGAGCCCCAATCCAGACCCGCCACTGACTTGATGCTTAACAAGACAAGTTTGGAGTGCAAAGTTTGTAGCACATTTGCTGCAAGATTGTTGCAAGTTTGCCAAACTTTTAGCAAACTTGCAATGCCAAACTTTGAGTATACTTTTTACTGACATTTGTTTATTGCATTCGAAGAATTTCAGTTATATTGGTAAAGAATTGTACTAGAGGCATCGTGAAGAAGATATTGAAAACAAATGTTACGCAGTTTCCATCAGTAGTTTCCGACAAACCAGAAAATGGGTGGTGACGGAGTGACAGTTATAGCAGACAAGCTGAGAGACCTACTGCGTTTTTCCAAGAACTGGCCGGAACTATAGAAAGCTACAAACCCAGTCACTGCAGTCACGCCTACAGAGGATGCGAGTGCTGAAAGTGGCAGAGGGTCAGAATACGAAACAGTCACTAGCAAATCAAACCATTGCAATAAGTGTGTGCGTTGAATTTTCTATTTACTTTATAATTATAACATACAGCAGTGCATACGCCAACATATTGTATGACTGAAGAACATTAGAAGCAGTTATGCTCACGTGTATAAAAAAGAAAATTCTTGCAGATATTGATAACGACAGGGTGAAAAAAGTAAAAGCAGAAAGTAAAGTCGACTGGCTTTACATAAAGTTTTTATTTCTATAAATGTATAACATGAGATGTAGTGTCTAAAAATCTTTGGAACTTTTATTATTCTAGGCAACTACAACAACAACAGAAAGCATCGTCTCAGAACTTTTGTCCCTGCCTGCCACACTAACAAGCATACGTAGGGAACTATAGACAAGCCGATTACCTTGAAAATCAGGGAAAGTATAGTGAAAATGAAAATATTTGGAGCCCCGTTTTCCGTGTTGGTCCATAAAACGATTTACAAATACTTTTAACCAATTTCGCCCCCTGCGAATCACAAAAAAATAACAAAGTTCATGACCATGTTAAAATTGTCATAACTTAATCAATTTTCATCCGATTTGCACGAACTATTTTTAATTGAAGGGGGAAACAATCCTGTATAAGGCTAACAAGTTTAATTTGTCATTACAGTTTCTAGTGAAACCTGCGATTCTGTTATGGTGAACTATATTTTTCAAGCAATTCCCTAGTACTACACCCATGTACTAAAATGTATTGGCAATATGTTGACCATATCATCATCATCATCGCATTCAGCCATTTTCTATCCACAGCTGGATGAAGGCCCTCCTTTTCTTTCCTCATATCTCGGTCTGTTGCTATCGTCAACCATGTAGCTCCTGAGAAATCCTTGATTTCATCTACCTATCTAGTATTTGGCCGTCGTCTCGGTCGTTTCTTTTCTCTAGGAATCCAATATAGTACATTTGCCGTATTAACAATGTATTTCTAATATGTTATACTGTCAATATATAATATTTTGAAAAGATATATTTACTTATTACTAATGACCGTTTTACTAAATTAAAATATTTTTTCTTGTTCCATTATTATTTTGTAGTTCGAAATGGTCATTTAAAATCTATAAGATCAGTTTTCGAATTATGTAATACAGGAATTGGCATTCGCGTGTAAAAAACTTCACGTTTTTATAGCGTCGTTTCACGTTGTTGTGTATTGACAGACACTATCATTAAATAATGATATAAAGATTACTACAATATTCTTATTTATTGTACATACACTGAAACTTTGATATCCGGCACAAAGGTTACATATTTATTTATTTACCTGGATATGTATTCCGTAATATATTTTTGTGAGAAGTTTCAAATAAATTCGTATTCCAAACGTAAGTCATATATTGTAAACAAACCACCAAAATTTTACTAATAAGATATATTAAATTAACATTATATATCACCTTTACTGTACATATACAAATACTTCATCTTTATTGACACTTCCGTATTATACTTTAGTGCATGGGTATAGTACTAGGGAATTGCTCGGAAAAGATAGTTCACCATAACCGATTCGGTGGTGAAGTAGGTTTCATTATAAACTGTAAAGACAAATTAAACTTGTTAGTCTTATAGGGGATTATTTCCCCCTTCAATGTAAAAAAATCGTGCAAATCGGTTGAAAATTGACAAAGTTATGACAATTTTAGTATACTCATAAACTTTGTCATTTTTCGTGATTTGCAGGTGGCAAGATTGGTCAAACATTTTGTAAATCGTTTTATGGGCCAAAACGGAAAATGGGGTTCCAAATATTTTCACTTTCACTATACTTTCCCGGATTTTCAAGGAAATCGGCGTGTCTACAGTTCCCTATTTTTTCTTATAAGGTGCACTAGACCTCCTATCAAATTGAGTACCAGAGTGTCCTTGGTATTCCTGGACGCGTGGGAAGATAAAGGCGGTCGAACGTGGGACTGACCAACTCACCTCACGTAGAGCCGTAGATCGAGAATATGGAGATCACTACCTCCACATTCCCCCATGCGCCGTTCACGGCGCGTGCGCGTCGCACAGAGGATAGCTTTACTTTTTTTACCTGAAATTAGACAGATTAAACCACAAATTAGTTTCTGTTGTCAAGTACATTACTTTCATGTGTTTTCATATTTCCTTGTAACTAGATTATTACGTTGGTAACAAATTTTGTTACAACTCAGAAGTTAGAACAGTGTTTATACATGTTAAGGATATTTAGTGAAAGCATGATTCCTCCGTCTACATGATATTGTCTTTTTGTTTATTGACCATGACCCGACCTAACCTGTGGCACTAACAAGGTTGGATTATGTGTGGATCTCAGGAGGTACGAAGTTCAAAGAGCAAGTTTGGGTCACTGAACCCCGTTCTATATGTATTAAGTTTTGTTAAGTAATCGTGATTTGGATTGGTCTTAGAAAAAGGATAGGTTAGGTAAGTTTTGGCAATCCAGTTAGGTTACTATGCACAGGTTGGATTCAATGCGGGTCATGGTGAATAATGTTTCTTCTCTTAGTTAACATTAGCTGCTATGCGCTATAAGTATTTACGTAATCCGTTGCGTACGCTGCTTTATCACCATGGAACTTTGGTACCTTGTTTAATCTTATATGAGAGACTTGCTAAAATCAACCTCGCTCTCCTGGGAGGTGGTAGTATGGTATTCGTGAATGAAAGTTGAAGACTGTTGATGACTGCTGCAGTTGTGCTTAATAGGCGTAAGTGTGTTGTGGTCTGGGTAAAGATAAGATTTTCTGGCCCACGTCTACGTTATTTTTGCCTTCATATTTGTGTTTCGTCATCCTGGTTTTTCTGTTGGAGTTCTGTGCTATGTGTAGCATGATTTGTGTACTGCCTTATCGTAGGGGTGGTGGTTATGTGTGCATGAGTACACCTTCTCTTGAAACATTTATTTAGCTCCCCTTTTCTTTTTCTCTCACATTCAGTACACTACAAATCCTTGGGCGTTTTTAAGTGAAATTAGCAAATTTATAAGTAGAAATAAAAAGTACAAGTAATATTTCTCAAGTAATTTGCTTTGCATGCTTTTCTACTTAAATTTTCATTTGAAGCTAGAGTGCTGCCTCCGTGCGGCAGTTTCAAAACGATCGAATAACCTCCACAACCGAACTAGTGAAATCTTAATACTCGGAAATTTTACGAAACCTTGATTTGAATAAGCAATTATTCTGGAATAAGATGAAAACTTACAGAAAAATCTTGAGTAAATATAAAAATTCTTGAATGAAGGTCAAATTCTGAAAATCATCGAGTAATTCTAGAATAGAGATCAATAGATTTCATATCCTGGATAGCATATTAACATTTCCCTTACTTTTCGCACATTTTTAAAATTTTCGCTAATTCTCGAGTGGCGAAAATTTCCAGGGTCTCTACTAATGAGATAATTAGGAAGCGATTTACGCTGGGACAAAAATTAGTTCCAATTTTTCCACCACGCAAAAATCTGGTGCAGTACAAAAATGTGGTGAAAATAAAGTTGTTCACATGACACATCTCTCAGGTGTTTGATGTTTCCTGCTTATTTCATGATCTTATCTTGAACTAATTGTTTTCTCAGTGCTAATCGCTTCCGCATTGTCCCATTACTAGAGACTCTAAAAATTCGCATTGTCTTATTAGCATAGGGCAATTTACCAAGTATCACTGTCATCCGTTCTTTACCGCTCGCACTGGGCCACTGCGAGTGGGTCACTTTAATTGTAACCACTTGTACGTAGAATATGCCAAAAAATTCTATAGTCTATCCTAAAAGTTACGCAACCAGTGTTTGCAAGTAGTTATTTATTAAACTTAAACGCATAGAGATACCACCCTGCGGTGAAATATAATTTTGTATATTTAGATATTTAAAATCATTAATTAATTAAACATTGGTTATATTTCGTGCCGCAATGGGTCAGTAGTAGAGCGCTTACCTCTGGTGTTTAGGGTTGTCGGTTCGATCCCAGTTCGATGTAGGCATTGTGGTGGACAAACACCGTGTGTGTTTCTAAAAGCTCACCCGTTTCCTCCCACTTTCTTCAATTCATCGATCCACCGATCATCATCCATACGACCTAAGTCAAAGTTGTCTAGAGGTCGATCATCATTCAGACATAGTTGTAAAACATGTTGCCAGAGCTGGAATTTTTTCTACCAATTAATTGTGTATATTCCTGCACACAACCCATCTGTGTAACTAACTACAGTAGACGCTCTTGTATCGCCATTCTATAAACCGGCACGCTCTATTATCCGGCATCGGTCGAGCCACTCGCGTTCGGCTTTTTCCGGTTGTGCTCGGGCGCGCATTGACCTTGTCCGCAACGTTGCGCCACTGCGCTGGGCTGTAACCGCCATTTTCTTTGTCATCTCCTGTTCGTCTGTGTCACGCAGTTATACAGTAATCTTTACGACCTTTGTAACCGTGTTTCCGTTCGCTTAGTGTTTGTCGTGATTGTCAGTGTTCACTTAAGTTTAAGCGTTTCCTGCTTTGTAGTCGTTAAAACTATAGACGTTCGATTATCCTCCATGGCTGCGATCCAGACCGTACCGGATAAAAGAGCGTCTACTGTGCATTGTTCCGGTGCACTAGAGAGAATTCATGGCTGCTCATCGAAAATGAGAGAAACAGTCGATATCTAAACGCTCATAAGCTTTGTGTAGGGGATATTAGTGGTATATTCTGACAGTGTAGTTTTTTTTTAACATTTTACTACAGACTCTAGCAACACTGTTAGTTAGGTATGACGCTAGCAGATGTGTTTTATCTCTATCCACATTAACATGCCATTTTCAATAAAAAGTGACAAAGTTAAAAATATCCGCGAAAATATAACTACTAGACTGCACCTGGAAGCCCTTTTAAGCTTCAGAAGGAAGTGACGTAAAGCCTTATGAGCCCACTCGGTCCGTTTTCGGCAACTTTTAACTCAGAAACTATTACGGCTACGAAGCTGGATGAGGTGTCGTTGGAAAGGTCTCGCCCCAATTTTGCCAACGAAACATTGATCATCCAAATAGGATGCTCGCTACTAAAGCCTGGCGATAGCGTATATGCACCATCCCCCGACTGGACTCCGCCTCACTTGTTTATTGTCCCACTCTTTAAAATTTAATCTTCTTATTAACATATGACCTCGACATGATAGCACGTAATTTACATACGCTCAACAACTTACATAAATATATATATTGTGAACCGTTTCTACCTTATTGTAATATTCTCTCAATTCTTTTCGTATTTTGCATGAAAAACTGCAGTAAACTTTTGTTAGAATTTCCAGATAACGAGGCGGAAATACGTATTCCGTCACGTTGTG
>JAGDQP010063295.1:0-11745 GCA_022664845.1 Lepisma saccharinum
CTGATCACCTAGCCCATGTACTGTTTCTGAATCGAACTACACACCTCTCACACCTTAAGCGAGAGTTTAATAGCCGCACCACAGCAGCTCAGTTGATGTTATCAGCCCTAACAATACTCAGCACAGGTTGTTCTCTTTGGTACAAGCAAACTTATTTTTTTATTATTTTCTCCATGACTTGAGGCTGTAAAGGAATGAATGGTTGGGTAGTTTTTGTTCCATGAGAAGAAAAAACAGCTACATTTTCCGGCCAATGAAGAAAGTGATGTACTGTTTGAAGAAACGACCTTTGGCTTTCTGTACCATGTTTACCAACATACAGGCCATATGTGTAAAGAGTTACATGATTATGTCTCTTCTTTCGTTCGGCATTTTATTTAAAAGATAAGTCCAAGCTGACGATAGAAGGTGAGATGTTTTGATAGTCGAGGCCATCTCTGCAGTTAAGCTATATTGATTCTTGCTATACATCAACGTCTTCCTTATCAGCGTTGATGAATGAGACAACTTTTTGCTGAAGCCGTGGTGTGTGTAAGTAGATGTGTGCGTGTATATATGTGTGTGTGTAGAGCTAAACTCCGCGACTCCAGTCCATCAACATGCCTCACAAGTTCCATGTGTTTTGTGCAATCATCGCTTCCAGGTGAAGCTTTCTAAAATAATTGCTTCTTTCATCATGCTTATCTGATAGCTCCACAGGCTCCATTTCTCTTCTCATGCATATGCACTAGATGAATTCACACGAGTACAACAGAAGCACACACATACAACATACACATAAATTGTTTCTTGTTACATATTGTTCTAATAAGTTTTCTCTGTCCTTTAGTTACGTAAAAAACGTTTTCTGTTTTCACGCTGACATGAGCAGTGATATTTTTCTCGGTGAAAATTAAGTGCGATTTTTATTTATTTTCAATTTCATACATACTTGCTACACAAAAAAATGTGTCATTATACAGCTGTCAAAAAGAGTTCGTGATCAAAACACTTTTTGTGAAGTTTATGTTTTATTTTTTCGGTCGATTTTAAGTTAATTCACTTATATGTTAGACTATCATTTTCCCTAAAAACCGGAATAGGACACCCTAAAATTAGTTGTTACGTAAAAAGAAGTGTTCATCACATTGTAGAAACATTTTTCGTACGCTATTGGTTTTTAGGGTCCAATTATCTCGGGTTTTCCGTCATAATATCTATCCGTATGTCTGTCCGGTTCCGGTATACAATTATACATTATTGAACCAAACTTTGCACGACCCCTTCATTTGATCAGAAGAAGACCGAAGGCTATGTCTGGTCCTATACTTTTGACTGTATGGGATAGTTTGACGTCTATTATTATCAAGGGCTTGTTTTTATGCAATCCGCGTAACAGCGCATGTTGTTTGGGCTGCAAAAAGAAAGGGTAAGATTATTTTAATTGCCTGTACTGAATGACAATTATTAAAATTGCTTCCAATGAGACAAGTAGTTATAATTCACCGTATAAGTTTTAGATCAGATGCATTCTCATTTCAGATGTAAGACAAAATGGCTTGATTCCTCTCAAGTGTTATATACAGCTATAAGGGCATAAGTTACTTTATTTATAATACTTATTTAAAAATAATAATAATAATAATAATAAAAAAAAAAAAAAAAAAAAAAAAAATAATAATAATAATAATAATAATAATAATAATATATGTATGTATGGTTGGTTGGTTCTTTCAAGTTGTGCACGAAAGGCAATCTTCGCTTGATGTTATATATTAGGTAAACAAAACGGGAAACACAGATCCAAATTGGTTTATTAAACACCTGCACATTTACATCATCCTTTAGAAAAACTCATCATGTATTGTCATATTACTGCAAAGACAAAAACATTTTATCCAAAAAAAAGTCACGAACGATGGAAGCAATATTAATCATATAATTTGGCAATATTCATCTCTTTAAAACTGCTAACTCAATCACGTAAACAAAAAAAAACTGCCCGCACCCAAAACCTATATTGGTGGATTTCCAGCATAAATAAAAAAAAAATAATAGCACCAGACCTCAAGGAACATCTACCTCCAAGTGCGTGATCAGTTGCCAGTCTTCCAATCAACACTCAATTTCACGCTTCCGAGTTGCTACAGCTGTCGCTACAACAATAAATTCTAAGTTCGGTGTTAGCTTACTCCAACAAACAGCTACTATCAAAGCTTCAAACTTCCATCTCATCGTTTGACTTAGTGCTGTAAAACATCAAGAAAAACATAAAAACTTTAATAGAAAAAATTCAATACCAAAACCCGCTAGCCTTAGGGCTCCAGTCTCAAAAACATTGCCTACGAAATCCAAATTCATAACAGCTGTACCCTAAAACATCTACGGTAATAACTGAACTTCCATCGTTCGTCCTAGACCACCTCAGCTAAACTCCATCTTCTAGAGTAGATAAATTAAAACTTCTTTACATAATATTTACTGTGTTTGTCACATAAGTGTTAAATATAAACTAGTGCATCATTAAGAGTTAAGTAAAAAAATCATTAAGTGTCCATTACCAGTGCATTCATTACCTTAAAAAACAAAGTTGCAACGGTATACCAAATTTAGTATGTTTTTCTGTTCCATCTAAATTACCTAAGCTACGCTAAACCTCTCACAATATTTCCAAATCCACAATTATTAGTATCGTTTATCTCCATCTAAAACCAGCTTTAATTAAGCAAAAAATAACACAAGACCTGACTTTATAGCTAGTTCAGAATGAAAAGGATAGTTGAAATGAGGGAGGTTTCTTATTAAGAGGATTGCATAGATGTTTAAGAATCTTATATGGAGTGGGGCGAGGAAACATGGATTCTACAAAGAGATCAAAGTAGATTGGAATACTTCAAAATATACCGAGCTGCCGTAGCTCAGTGGTAGAGCATTACCTTAGCAATCAGCAAGTTGTATGTTCAATCCCAGCGACCGAATATCCTGACTGAGACTTAGATGTCTGAATGCCATAAATAAACTCAAACTCCTTCGAAATATGGACTTGTAGGAGAATGATGAAAATACTAAGTATCTACGAATATTACAGAAAGGAAGTGCTCCTTTGCAGAAGGTAGCTTTGAGAAGATACATCGCAGAGAATAAAGACAAAAAAAAAACTTGTTAGGGCACTCAGAAATTTAAAGATTATTATTAATTAATAAAGCTGATTACTTATATTTGTCTCTTTAGGGTAAAATTGCTCAATTCCATGATATTTTCCAACAAAATTTGCAATTTTGAGATTGGAATCATCATGTTCAGAACACCTCAGTGACTCAGTAATACAGTTTCAATATTTCTTAACATTTTTTATTATATTTAGTATGAATAGTGGCATAGGTCTAATAAAACATAGATGGTGGGTTTTATCAACTTTTGTTAAGAGTTTAACGAATCACTAGTCAACAAAGGCAATTAATTTTAAAGCTCTTAGGGTTACTTAACAATTGGTTAAACCAAGGTTGGTGAAACCCACCCACGGTGTTTTATTTTCAGGAAATGGTTTGTAAATACGTGACAAGATTCCTAACTCCGTGACAGTGGTATTCTAACTCTAATACTAAAAGGAATGCACAGAAAACGCAATTATTGTTTTTGAAAACATATATTTTACTCCTAGCACCTTGTATAATATTTAATGGCGTGTATGATAAAATACTAAGGAAATGTTAGTGACGGTGATCGAAAATCAATCTGCAATGTTCATTTAGATTTCTAAGAAATGAATTGCACAATCTGGCAACACCCAGATAATGCAGAGCATAACATGCGAAACGTTTGTTTTAAATTCATATCAACATAACGCCGTGTTGCCATTTTGTGCTACTTATCGGAACTTGAAAGTAGCTTCTTATTGTCAATTTTCTCTGAATCTATGTGTACACTCCAGTGCAGAAAATATCAAGTGACTCGGTCCGAATTGATTTTTTTTATTTATGGCCTTTAGGTTGACCAGGTTCGACTAACAAGGAAACTGTCTCCGGTGGGATACGAAAATAATCATGAAACTTCTCAATTTGTCTCAATTGGAGGTAAGATCTTGGAGTTTATCATCTTCTTTCTTCTCTACCTCTTGTGGACTAGATTGTACATTGTCATCATGCTTATCTCTATTGGAAATGGTTGGGATGAATTCATCATTGTTAATATTGGAGCGATATATCTTGGTAGGTGGTGTCGCTTGTCCTTCTCGAAGTCTTAAGGGACAATTGGACGCCGCAGTTCTATGTACTTTCAATCGGCATGAGGCGCAATAATTAGGATTTGGAGTGATGTTGCATCTCCTGCTTGCGTGAGCCTCTCCGTATTTAAAGCAGTGTAATTTATTATTGCATATTTCGCCTGGATGATAAGCCATGCAATTCTTACACGGAAAAGGCCTGGGTGATATCCTAGATCTTTCTACCTTATATCGGAAGTATCCAATTGATATACCGTTAGTTGAAAGGTGGTTTACTAAGGTGGGAACTTAGTAGACAGACGAACTAACGGTAATGGACCCTTATCGTTTCTAATTCTTACTGCATTTAAAATAGGAATATTTTGAGTTTTGAGATTAGATTTGATGTCTTCAGTTCTTGTATTAGTGGGAATATTCTTGATCACGCATGTGAATGTGGTATTTGTCCTGGCTTTTTGTGGTTCATTTCTTTTTTCTTCGAAAGTGTTCATTTTGGCCGTAGATCCAAAGTCTGAGGTTTTAAAACATTTCACAAAGTTTTTTTGTGGTATTTATTCTGGAAATGGATTCTAACTCCTGTGCCTCGTTCACTAGGGAAAGCTGTCAAGTTTGTGTTTGGGAATTTAAGGTTGATGAGCTTCTCAAACGCTATCGGATTAAGCAGGTCATGTTTAATCTTTTGGATTACTATTACGTAGTTTTGGTTATCTGGTTTTTTGTTTTGATTTTCCATTGTGTTATTTTTCTTTATCTGTTCTGTACAATCTTTGTCAGTTTGTTGTGAAATAGATGTTGCATCTGGAAGTTCAGTTGAAATTCCATTTGTATCAATTTGCTCTTCGTTTGCATAAAAGAAGCTTGGTATCCCTTTAACACTAGCTGCGAATTGTTCTTCAGTATAATCTGTAATTCCTATATAAGCGGCTGGACCAAAATCTGAGTTCTGAAAAACCTTGAAGAAGTTTTCTTCGTCTTGTGGATTGCATAAGAATCTATTTTTTAAAATACTTTGGAATGTATATCGTTTTACTGTCCATCACTTTAATCGTCAAAACATCTTCTGTTTTCTAGTTGAAAATAGTGTTCTTTTTAATACATCGTTTTTTTGACACTGTATGAGGCGAAAGGGACAATAATGCTGTTTATAAACGCTTAGTTTGAAATGAAAACTACTTCCTTTTAACCTAGAAAAGACAGCAATTACTTACACAATATGACAGGACTTCTCAGGAATGTTGATTTCTTTTTTCAAAATGAATATTTTGTATGCTCTAGTGAGGTAGCTGTGGCTTCATTTAACACATGTCTGAAAGAAAACGTCACTCGGCAAGCGCTCTGTTGGGCCAAGGATGTGAAAGGTAGCAGCAAGAACCGTATTAAATGTACTATTCCGACAAGCACACGTTGAAAGTAAGAGAATTTCTGGAAACTTTCAATCAGGTAGGTAATAGGAGGACTCGAATGAGACTACCTCAAAGTACCGTTTGAAAGTCCGCGATATTGTATCGTGAATATTGATTTGATTTATTTGTGGGAACGAATGATGATTCTAACACTCCTAAGAAAGGAAATTACCAATTAGTACTAGGAATTGGAACACAAACTGGTTCTTCGATTCACGACTACTCAAAACAACCAAACTTAGAGTTTATTTTATTTCAAAACCAGATTTCCAGTTTACTTATCACAATCACTTGAAAAGTGTCATCTATACAATAACTTTCAATTTTTCTCCATTTTGTTGGGTTCACTGAAATATTTGAATATCTTTTATTTTATCTTTTTCTAACTAATATGCCCATCTGCTTTCACGGGAGCAAATAAAATAGTCAGACCAGTTCTTATATCCTACCCAAGCAAGATATAAGGACGAATTGTCTTGTGCATTGCGTTTTTCTGATGGTTTTCTTCAAGAAGATAACCGGGGCTAAAATACCACTCGAGTATCAACATTTTGAAAACCAACAGATAAACGGTTTTCTTCAGGTCAAATGAGGTTTAAATTGGTACAGTTTGGTTCAACAGTGTGGATTTCTATATTGTGGACATACAGACGTAAAGACAGAGCGAAAGAAAGATTTTAAGTTTCATTTGCAACGTATAATTGTTACTCTTTGATATATGATTGTGCTTCATGTCTTCCTAACACTTTCCGTAGTTCGTGAAGTGGCAAAGTGGAGCACTTAATCCGGACATTGGAATAGTGACTATGGGAGGGCTCAATCAGGATGTTCTGTAGCAGGGGCTTTCAACTTTTACCGGCTCCCAGTGCCGATTACTTTCTCCCAAAATTAATTCCGAGTATTTCTCTGTTGATATGTGTACTGAAATACTGTATTATTGATAAGTGTATGTTGGTTAATTGTGTGTAAGTTTTTAGTACTGTGATCTTAATAAATTTAAATTAATTAAATTAAATTATTATTATCATTATTGTTTATGTAGTTTGAGGCCTCCAATGTTAAAATGAATATGTTATTACAAAAAGGGACCTGAGTCACTTTTCTGGTGGTTTCGAGTTATTGTTTGTTTCAGGCTCTCTGGGGGTAGACACATCTGTGGCATCACAAATGGTCCTGATCCAACTACCAGAACAGTAGCATTATAGAGCCCCTCTTCAAAAAAAAAAAAAAAAAATTTCATGCTTACTGTGTTAGAGAAGATCGTTTTTGTCGTTTTTCTCGAAACTTCATAAATGTGACGAAGGCCCCTTTTTACAATAACATATTAAAATATTTCGGCCAGTTGCCTGGAAAAAATGAGGCAAATGGGTTGAATGGAGCGTGACTAACAAAATTCAGAAACCCTTCAGTTTTCAAAAATATTCAAACAAGGGATACTTAGAAATGTTCTAAGTTATATTGTTATTTAATTTATAATATTGTTCAATATCATCTCTATGTTTTATATTCAGAATATTCATAAACAGTAAAAAAAGGTTTCTTAAAATTGAGGAGAAAGTTTTCGTGTGTGTGTACCGTGAGACAATTTTCTTAGAAATGAGATAATTCCCATAATTGTAAATGAGAACATGTCGGTTTAGACATAAGATCACTGATCTTATTTCCAAATCGGTATGCTCTTATTTTCAATTAAATGAGAATACTGATATCTCATTTCTAAGAAAATTGTCTCTCGGCGAACACACAAGAACTTTCTCCTCAATTTTGAGAAGCCGTTTTTTTACTGTGTATGAATATCCTGAATGCATTGTCTCTTTCAAGGCAGAAGGGCGTAAGGCTCGATTTAAAAAAATCATTTTTTACAATCTAGGTATCAACATTTCGCGATTACATTGTCCTCTCCGTGAAGACTACACTATTAAGAATTTTCCGAAGCATTTCTAGGCTTAACTTGGCTAATAAAAAAAACAGCCACCATTTAATTTTCAGGAATACTGGGAGCAAAAGAAAAAAAAGTAAGAGAAGCATGACAGAGATTTGAACACGGGTTAATTAGTTAGAAGTCTTACCGACTGCGCTAAATTTTACAGACATAAAAGTGAACAGATCCAAACCACACTGAGGTCAGAAGTGTGTTCTCCGAGCTCCAAAGATATAAACTAAGTTGATTCCACGACTTACGGCACATTTTTATCGCTTTTGTATTTTTCAACAAGGTTCGGAATTCCCATTCACTGAGACTATTTCCCATTTCTTTTAAAAGAAGTAGTCAAGATGGTAGCAGCAAAGACTTGATCAGAATTGCATTAACGGCTACGGTAAGAAACCGTTTTCTTACTCTGCGCATGTGCATAACTGACAACTAAATCCATCCACCTCAGCATATGAAAAGTCTCTACGATTTTCCTTGATTTCAATGAACGGAAAGTTCCTAGCAACGTGCAGAAAATTTTTAACAGTGTATCTAAGAGATGTTTACTATGTAAACCAAAGACATGATGTAATGTAAAGACTCCATGAGTAAATTATCCGAATTGGTGTATAGACGACGTATTGGACACGTGACAAAGAGTACATATTCACAATACTTTGGAGGATCAGCTACTAATCGATTTACAATTTGCACCATTTTCAGCAGAAAGGAATCAATACAGACTATACGTAAGCCAATAAAACTGCAGTTAAATTTAAATAAGAAATTTGTAAATATTTACATACCTATTGACCATTTTCTGCAAAAAAGGAACGAATCCCCATTATACGTACGCTGATAAAAATAGTATTTCATGAAGAATCACTATGTTTGTAATACGCGACGCATCTGCATTTTTAGCTTACGTATAATCTGGCTTAGTTTCGTTCTGCAGAAATTGGTCTAATTGATAATATGCTAAGTTTCATCATAATTACATAATTTAATATCGTCCTATATAATTAATTATTTAAGTAGAATATTCTGTATTCATTATAGCCTCTTGTTAAAAGATAAAACTTCGTGTGTGATTTTTCCAATTGAAAACAGGAAAACAAAAATGATCTTTCTAAAGAACAGGAATATATTTTACAAATTTACAGACGTCCTCTTGTTGGAATTCATAATTTATTAATTTAAGGAGCAACCTTGAAACAAAAGACAAACGATGGAGATCTGACGTACAAGGTGGTTCCAAAATCAAGGTGAACAGAGGCGCAGAACGGTCTCAGCATGTATCAGAAACCAGAACAGGATAGGAACATATACCAAAAGGCTCAGACTGCAGCTCTCAAACCCAACCCAGCGAGATACGACTCAGACTACATACAAACAAATTGACAGTCCTCAGTAAATTATACTCTAACTTATGCGAACAGACAGGAGTTCGTGATATGCTGAAGATTTGTTTCCGATTGGACTGCAAAAAGATTGCGAATGGAATACTAAACACTTGCGCAGCGCGTGTGAGAGAGCATGTGTATGATGAACAAGGTGGCCGTGGTTGAGTGTACGCTTCTCTCCTTGCTTCTAATTTCAATTTCTAATATAAACGGACGTGACGTCTTCATTTCCATTTGAACAGTCTGATATGACTTCTTTCTCTGAATGCATTCAATAGTAAACGTTCAACTCCAGCAAAAAGACGATTTGAAATAAAGAGACCATGATTCAAATTTACACCCAGAGATGGCACTTTACCTGATTTATTATTCTTTCGTATGTTCATGTACAGAAAACCTGTACATTTTCTCTGCCAAAGTTTCTTAGTAAGGACAAACACAGAGGATACGATTCAATAGAACAAATCATTGAGAATAGGTATCATATCAATGTGTAGTACGTCTTCCAAATTACCGTTTATTTTGTTTTCCAAAAATTAATTTGGGAAAATATGCTGTGCGTAAGTTCTATTTAATGCTACTAACTTCTATTTTCTACTAACTTGCAAATAGTACCGATATAATACACAGTGTTCAGTGAGTGAAAAATGTTTGTAAAAGCTATTCAAAACACTTTTTAAATTTTGGCGATTTCGATGAAACTTTTTGTAATGGAGTAGCATATTAACTGAAATACAAAATAGGAAACCTTGAAATGTTATTGTAGGTAAATAGAGATGTTATCAACTGATTAATTTTCAAAAAAATGTAGAATTCATAACATTTTTCGTCCCCTATACAATCGCAAAAGAAAATATAAAGTCCCTTTGAATACATTTTCTTAATATCATAAAGATAGTAGAGAAAATAAACTATGGTCTGAGTATGTTAGAGAACGCAATCATAAGAGATGTATTACGATCCACCTTCAACCATGCTTACAAAAATATTTATATGATTTGCATATCTTGTATTGGTGACCGTACTAAAGGCTGTACTGAACATGAATATTGTGGTAGCAAATATTGAAATATGTTTCCTAACAGAAGTAAATTCCTTTATGCAATAAAATCTTTGGTAAACTTTGTACTTACAATAAATTTGATGGTCCACTAGTAACTTGCTGATGATACAAATGACTATTTAGTTTAAATTCTAACATATGCGTCAATGCTTCAACCAGAATTTAAACTGAGATCTTAATAAATAGAGCATGGACCAAAGACTTAGAACACGAATCCACGTTGGTGAGCTTAAAACTCTTAAATTTGGGTGTCCATAGATCCTCCTTTCCTGACCATATTTTTATAATAGTAACAAGTGTCCGATTTTGCCTTAATGACAGTGTGTACTTACGATCTATTCGCCCCTCGGTCACCAGCGAAACTTTACTAAACATTATCTTGTATACGTAGTCGAGAGGTTCCTACTTCAAATTTCAATGTCGCTTGATGTAAGTGAAGCTTGCCTTGTGTTTCATCCTCACTTAAGCCGGACTTAGTGCAAGTGGAAGGCGTCAGGCCAGTGTGCGCAAAGTTCCGAGTTCGAATCTTGGCTGAGAAATAGATGTATGTGGATTTTTAAACATAGCAACTCATAGAATCGGGAGGCAAAGCATTGCCCATTAGAATGGCTTAGAAAAATAATATTATTAAAGTTTTAGCATTCGTTCACTTGAATATGAACATTTTTCTATGTATATACTCTAAGTATGAATAAGTAGCACATGCTACTTCTTCATGAACGCAAATAAATGACTAACTTTATGGTTTATAAGAATCACAAGTTTATCGCTGCAGTAACAAATGTTCCTCATTGGGGATTCCTTCTTGCAAAATCAAGCCAGTTTTCAACACGAATGTCTTCGGAATGGCGTCGTGGTCTTTCAAACGCTCCCTTTCCTTCCGGCTTCTCAACCACGATAGAAAATGATCTTTATCTTCCTCCCATCCGAGCTACATGACATGCCCATCTTAGTGGTTGTGATTTCATTATCCTTATCATTCTGGTGTATCGAGTAGTCTTTGTAGTTCTTATTATGCACCCTTCTCCATTTTGTAGTTGAATATTTCTGGAATGGAGAAAAGATAATAATTCAACCAACAGCCAATCGCTTGAAATTTACATACCACTATCTGACAATCTTATAATTGGATTAAACAGTCATTTAAGCTAATTCTTTATAATTATTTGTTAAGTGTCATTTTATATTAAAGAAGCAGATCTTGAACAAACAAAACATATAAGAATATATTAAGCGGCAAAATGTGTTCAAGTACCAAAGTTATTCTCCGCTGTCTTTCATCAACAGATGCTATACAAAATATTCCGTAATTTGACCTATGCAGGCTCCAATCTTTCTCGTTGAATGTATCATATATAATTACAAAATAAAATATCACAGAAAGAAATGGATAGTTTTGAAAGATGTTTGACAACTTTTGATTTTAAATAACAGGTGACAACCCTTTAAAAACTATGTGTACTAGTACTTCCTAGAAAATTAGGTTATTTACTAAGAAATTAACATAATCTCATTTGAAATAAAAATTATCGTAATGAAAAGACCTTCCAAGACCGATAATTAGCTACTCTTTTCTTTCTTTCTTTCTTTCTTCTTAGGGCATTTTTTCTCTCGTTTCTTCACGAAGATGCTAATTGCTACTTTTGGACACACTCTGAGTTGATAATTTAATAAAAGTAACAAGAGGCGGTTCGGGTTGCGGTCCGTGTTCACATACATGTAAAGGTCGTTAAAGAGGAGAGAAGAGAATGAAAAAGATGATC
>JAGDQP010063296.1:0-11745 GCA_022664845.1 Lepisma saccharinum
AGCTCCTCTCACTCACTTAACTCTGCTTTAGTCACTTGAGATGAGAACAAAAAGGGAGAGATGAGGATAGGAGAGAGATGGATTACGTCATTCAAGTTGTCAGACAGCGAAAGGAAGAGTTAGAAGGAACGCCATGCTTGGTAGAAAAGCAACATAAATCCTGTAGTTGGTTTGACGAAGAAACTTCTTGTTTCTCTCTATCTCTCTCTCTCATTCAGTCATTCATCGCCCTCTTTCTATCAGTCTTTGACCCTAACTGTACTAGTTGGTGATGAAATGTCAATTTCTTTAGTGGACTGGATAAGGTTTCTTGTATTTCATCAACAGCAAAATGCATTTTCTTTCACTTCCGGGGTATTTAAAATGTCTGTGGATGCATGAAAAGAGATCATGCAACACTCGGCACTTCTGACATACAAATAGGAGCTACGGTAGTAATTGCTACCATTGTAGCCTATAAAGCAAAAATACTGTTTTAAATGAAATTGCTTATTGATCTAAAGGGTGTGTAACAAAAAAAAATGCTTAAATTGCTCACTCGCCATTAGTGATGAGTCGTACTGATATTTCTTGGACGAGTTTTTTCCTTTAGAATATTAAAATATCTTTTATTGACAGTCTAAACTTTTCACATGTCATAGGGGCCAATGTGACTAAGTGATAGAGCTTGATCTAGGCTTGTGCAATGTGACAGTTGTGTTGTACAAACACCGTGTGTGAAGGTTTTCTCGAGGTTCTCCCGTTTCTTTCCAATTTCTTTGTTCTACTAATTCTCCCGTCATCACTCATTCGGCCGGAGCCAAAGTTGCCCAAAAGTCTTCAACAAAATTCAATTCAATTCTTTACAGGGTGGGAGGAGGTCAAATGGCCCGGGGAACAGATGGTGCATCACGTGATTAGCGAATCAGGAATAGTCCGTTCGCGCCTGTTTTTCATAGTTTAGGAGAAGACATAAGGGAAGAAAAAAAATAGTTTTCCCGGTAGAATCGAAATTGAAACCAGACCATTACTTTAAATTTGTAATGCATATAAATTAAGTGAAATATTTAAATTGCTAATTTTTACTCATCATAGATCTCATGTGGGAAGTAATTAAGAGCGTCTTAAAACCATGTCAGTTCTGTCATACGGTATAGTATCTTGAAAAAACTTTCATCTCGACGCAGTGGGGTAAGATGGCGCACTTTATATTGTTATGTCAACTGTTCACAAACTCAGCAAACCATTCCAGAATCTCAGTAAGCCATAATATTATCCACATAAAGTTATAGATGAAGAAATACTAAGCCATCTTCCAACACCACAAGCCAGTGCATCTAATCATACTACTGAACAGCAAAACCAGAGGTACTACATGAGGAAATAATGACGAAGCAACCTCTCAAAATGATTCATGAACACATTTCTAACAAGTACGACTTTACTAATACCAAGAACTTCGGAAAGATGGCTGATAGACTACGTATTATATCTTCCGAAATACTGGATTGAAAACAAAATGTATGCGGAAATAACCTTCAAAGTTTCAAGCGGATGGCGTACAGAAGACACCATATCACTATGTGGTTTTGCTTATGTTTACAACACTGACTATTCCATTGTTGACATAGAAAGTAAATGTATTGAGTGTCTAGAGCTGCATAAAAATTGAAAAGCTATAGAAAACTCTAGAAAATGTGACAAATACACAAAATGTTTCGATGAAACACGTTAAGCTTCTCTACATGACGAAGGGGAAAATGAGGTGATCTCGTGCGTTAAGAAGAAGCTGAGGTCTAAAATGTAGTATTTTTCAATATACTCCCTCTGCACCATCTGCCCCACAGGTGTGAGACTGTTGTCTAAACACTACATGCTTTTCAATGCATTTTATTACTGAACCGTGTTGATAAACTTATCCATTGTATGTTTAAGTTCTTCCTAAATGACGTATATTCATGTAATCTATGTTTTAGTAAATAAAAAAAATACAGGTTTATATTTGTTGGCTTAAAAGTTGCACCATCTATTCCTCCTCTTCCCTAATTCATGTTTCCATTGAATTGCACTTTTTTCTCATATTTTCCAGTGTTGACACCAGAATATTATTTTTTCGTCTCGCTAGTAAATTTTAATTGCATTGAGGACCCACTGACAATTAACATTTGTACCAAGTAAAAGAAACAAGAATTGGTCGAGTGAAACACTTTAAAATCTGATCTGGCGTGTACTAAATAAAACCTTTAAACATTGTCTTCTATTTACCCGTCATTCTTAGTTTTCTTTACCCCTATGCATCAACATATTTTCAGTAAGATAAGATAAAATAAATTGTATGGGCGGTAACAGCACTATGGCTTACGCCCTTCCCGAATGTTTTCTGTAGCTTTTGATACCGTACTTTATTATTATCGTTAACATGTTTTACTCCGTCATGGAAATAAGAAAATTCTCTAGAAACTGTAGTGTCAAGAAGTAAATATTTGAAAGTATTGGCATCTTAAAGATTTCTAACTTCTGTATGTGATCAGTTTAGAATAAAATTAGTTGGAGATAGTGTATGTATATTCCGCTTTTATACTCCGTTCTTTTAGTCGTTTTATAAGTAACAAGTAGTTTATAAAACCGTATTTTACAAGTAGATAATGTTTAACTTTTCACTAAATTTCTTGTATAATGCAAAGGACCTTAGACATAACAAGGTAATTAGTTAGAAAATACGTGTAAAGTTATAGAAAGTACAAAATGACTATAATTAGAGATGATTCTGGGTGGAAAGGGGTACATAAATTATTTGAACCACTATAAGATTATAATACTCTTATAAAGGGAATGTTCGGTCACAATAATAGTGGTATTGCTTGTCGCAACATCTCGTGTGCAATTTGATACTAGAGTTTACTTGGTGGCGTCATTTTCTTCCCTATCAAACATATTCAGTAAAGTAACGGTGGACACTTGACACCCAGGGCCACGGAAGGGTAGGGGGTGCAATAACATACTTCTAAATATTCTTAATTACTCGTTTTATTCTACGAAATATACTGAACAAATACTCCTGACCGAAAAAAATGAAATAAAAATGATTACGTTTATATCATTACTAGAGTTTAGAATTTATATTATCACGTTTAGAAACAAAGAACTGACCGCCATTCTGAAATGGCGAGATAAATAGGTTGTCATAAACTGGGGCCTGTAGAGGATTTGTTTGGAAGTACAAAATGAAAGATCGTATTTTTTTTTCTTTCTGAGTCAGTATTACCATTTTTCTTATAAACGAATGATTACTAAGTTACCACAAGTTTTAATGGCGTTAATTTCAACTTTTAACAGGAAAACGAATTTTTAAAAAATATATTTTTTAATTTTAAGTTTGTAGAAAAGTCTGGGAACACCCTGGTAAGTTCGAAAATAGCTATAGGGAGTGAGAAAAATTATTGAATTTTAGTGATGGAAAGCTATGTCGGCCATTTTGCAAGTCGCCACCTTGGCCTGATGGTTAGAATTTTAAATGAAAAGATTATAAAGTGACATAGCCTTTTAGACTATCTCGTACCCAGAAATTCAAATGTGAAATCGTTTTCCACATCCCTTTATTTGTTTAGGAGATAGGGCTATCTCACAAACAAATTTAACCTGACTTAAAAGAGAATAAACTTTTCTTCGATAATTTGAAATCTCTATGCAAGCTTAGCGAGTGAAGCGGAAAATGTTTAAACGCGGTTGAATCCGTCAGTCCATTTTGCGAAGATCATGTGGAAATAGTTTTACCAGAAAAAGAGAAACTAACATACTTCTTAAAATATAAAATATATTAACCTGGTTGGGAATCGAACAGAGGGCCACTAGAACACCGATCCGATACTGTAGTCACTAGGTCATGCAACCAGCTTTTCTAGTTCGATTTCCAAGCGATATTCGTTTCGTTCTAGTTCATGAGATCGCAAGAAACGGCAGGAGTAAAAGATGGAACTTAGGAGAGAATATCTGGCGTAACAGCCCTGACACGCAATGGAACTTCAGCGCTTCAAGCGACATAGAAGTTCACAGAAACATAATTGAAATAAACTTTAAATTTGGCAAGCTTCATCGCGTAACTGTTTGTTCCACCAACTTGAATTATATTAGATATACCAACAAGCAAGAATGTTGTTTGAACAAGTCTTTTATGTTGTTCCAACAAGTTAGTTTCATTCTTGTTTATTTAGTTCAACACAATATCAAATTTTAGGAGCTAATCTTGTTCCAAGCTAGCAAGCTAACTGGGGTGATGCCTGAGTGGCGAAAAATGATGGGTACAAGATTCTGTCATTGCAGGTGATTCAAAATGGCGGAAATTCAGAATTGGATAGGGATGGTGCTGATGTGTGATGCTCGCAGTACCACAGCCATTCAAAGTGAGTTCAAGGTGCGTCATTTGCAGTGAGCATAGAAATGACTGAAAGCACACCGACTGAAGTGAACAAGTGACTGAAAGCACACGGAACAGGCTTCAAGATAATGAAGACATTTGAGGACAAGAAACTGTGCGCAACAGTGGACGTAGTGGACGAGAAAAGACCGCAACTGACAAGTACATTTGTGCTAATCACTTAAAAAACCCAAACGCAGTACCCGACGATTACAGGTGATAAAAGTTGCTGTCAGTCCCAAGATCGTACTACGTATTATGTATGGAAACAAGTGACTTCCATTTAAGCTGCAAATGCATAAGCACCTAAGTGTGGATAATCCTGAGCAGACAGACGGATGAAGTTAATACAGTAGGCTCTAGAGGGTGCAATGAGGATCTAATCCTTTGTGTGAGTTGTTTAAGGATAAAGTTCTGATCTATTTATACACGGTGAAGACAATAAACAAAACCATCATTATTGCTCTCATGCCAATCAATTATCGACAGATGAAAGTATAGCAGGATGTGGAAGCAAGGTCAAGGTCGGTGTGAGATATGGGGCATCCGAATTGTGTGACCTGTGCTCATCCATAACAATTTTAAACATAGATATAGAGCGGATTAAAAGCTGCCATTTTCGATTTAGGTCAAGAAAGTGTCACGTGACATCGTTTTAGGCTACATCCTCCCGAGAAATTAAAATAAGAAGAGGTTGTTACCGACGTTTATTTTTGTAGGAGAAAGGGACCCTTAAAGTATTTTTCCCTAGATAATTTGATCTATATGTCGGTCACACTTTACGTCATTTTTCCAATCCTTATAGATCCTACGTAACGCATCGGGTTTAACTGTTACTCACCTATTCTGGATCCGTTGCTGGAGCTGGTGCAGGTCGGTCGTTGAGTTTTCCGCGACACTCGATGCTTTCAGATACCTACAAAGAAGAGTTGAACAGGGTAGCTACTCGATCGACCCGCGCCGATCCATCTAACATCCCGCGATCAAACCACTCGTATGCCTGCAGAGTACTGCGGGGGCTAGAAAAAGACGGAAAATCCTCTTGAGGATTTAGCAGTCAGAAGAACACATCCTCGAAAAGGATGTCCAGGTATTGTTAAACCAGTCAACTTGCCATAGATGGGCTACATAACATGATCTAGCCCCAATTAATGCCCCACATCCTACACCACATAACGACCTTGCTTCCAATACCTGTTTTACTGACATCTTTCGATGATGGATTGACATCATATACTTAAGAATAATTCCATTTATAACCTCATCGCTCAAATATTCACACAAAAGGAACATAGGACCTCAGTGCTTCGCTCTGGAGTCAATTCTGCGTATTGTAACTGCCTGTTTAGGCCATCCTCAATTAGGTGTTGTAACATGTGTAGGTTATATTATTCCATCTGTTTTCATCCAGGACACGTAATACATATATTCACTGACAGTTGCTGTCGCGAGTACTGCATTTGGAGCTCTTCACAACTGTTACCACATGTGCGCTTACTGCATTCTCGCCGGTTGCGGCCTTTGGTCCTCAGATGCTCAGATCCTCTCTCCTAAAATTTCTTAAATTTCTGTAGAGTGTGGTCTATCGCCTCTCTGCGGATGACGCGCGATGAACTCAGTCCCATTTATCAGGTGTTGAGACCACCACTCATAAGCATAATCTCGATCTGTTCGTGAAGGGTTGTTGCCATACCGAATCACCTGCAACGACAGAATGGCAAACAATTACCTTACGTCAAGACTTTATAATCCCTATTACATAAACGTAGGTAAAAAACAACTCCACATTTGAATTTCTGGGTATGAGCTAGGCTAAAACGATATATCACGTGAAGCCATTTCCATTTTAAATTTTAGATACTAATCTAAGATGGCGACTTTCAAGATGGCTGATATGGAGCACGTTTTTCCAACATTGATATCCACCAATTGGCTTCTCTCCCTCAGCCATTCTCGAACTTATCAGGGTATTCCCAGACTTTTGTCTTACCCTGAAATTAAAAAAAAGCACACATTTACATTCGGTTTCCTGTGAAGAGTTGAAATGTACAACATTGAAATCGGTGATAATGTGTTAACCGTTCGCTCTAGGAGGAAATTGATAATGGTGGTTCAGAAAGAAAAATCACGATCCTTCTTTGTGTACTCTTGACGATTTCTATACGGGCCCCTGTTTATGACAAATATAAGAAACATATTCTTGGCGCAATCCTTTCAAAATGAGTCTTCGCTCTAAACGGAGCAATGCAAACGAAGTCTGTATAGAATATAGAAAAATGATTTTATTGAATTTCTATGATAAAGTTGATTTTCAGTAGATAGTTTGGACTAAAACGAGTTATTACGAATATTTAGAATTATGATATTCCGTCCCTCCCTCTCTCCGCCACTGGTATCAGTTGTCTACCATCACTTTTCTGAATCTCTGTTTAGCAAGGAAGAAAATAACACAACCCACAATAATCTAGCATCAAATTTCATATGGGAAACTAAACTGGGTCAAACTAAGCACTTGCTGTATTAACATTGTTAGTATTGTCTTTTTCCACTAGATGGAACAAGGTCTTTAAGGATTGTCTTGGAACTTCCATGAATGTTTCTGCAAGCGCATTGACAGATGGAACGCCATTCTTCAGTGCAACATTTTACCTTATAAGATTCCCTAATGAATTGCATTAGCTTCGCAATATTTGAAAGTAAATATATATACCTCATTAATTCTGTCGGAACTACATTTACATTTTCCTGTTTTCTTCTATTCATATCTATGAGATATTTATAAAATTCCTTATTATTTGTATTATTAATCATATGTGATGTTACTTTATTTTCTCGCTGTATACTTTAAATAAGATTATATCGTTAGTCCAACCTACACAATGTTTACTTTCTAATTTTTCTAACTTTTCCGGGGTTAGTTTTTTGCATGGAGTTAAACAGCTATACATGCTGCAAGCAGATCTTTCAACCTAGAGAAGTGATATTGCGGGATGTTTGCCAACCTTTAAGGGGGAAAATGCGGGAGATTCCGTGAAGGGCCTACTTGAAAACTGAAGTAAACTGTACAAATCGGACACTGCATACAATACATCTACCGCTATGTTGATTGATAACAAGTAACGAAAAATACGCGTATGTATCATCCTTTCAACAGTTCAATAATTAATTAAACTATAAATAAACAGTTATTTGTAGAACGTGTCACTTTTTGGCATTCTTTAAAAGCTTAATAGAATGTTTAGATCGGCCAAGGGCAAGTGTTCTTCTAAACACACTCTCTCACAGTTTTTTTTTTATTTTACAGCAAGCAAGAGGTGCTATCAAATTGCTACCATCATCTATCTGACGATCGTTTGCAATACAGAAAGTAAAAAAAAAAACTTGTTTGCTTCACTTTAAAGCGTGAGCTTTAAATTTTGCACCCTTTCTCAAAATGTGTGAGTTTGGAGGTTCTTTGCGTGACAACGTGAGTTGATGCTTGAAAGCATGCGCGTTCACAGGTCCGTGCAAAGAGAAAATATCTCTGTACCATTAATGTCGTAGCTGGTTCTACCTAAGTAATAAATATTTATGATAAAGTAGTTCGTAACGGATAATGTGACCTGTTGTTAAGTTACATTATAAATGCATATCGGCTTATCAAATTCCGTAAGTTTGATACTGGAGTTTAGCAGTGTTGTGGCCTTAGATGTCATCTGCTACGGTGCTGTATTTATATGAATTGTAAGCATTTTACAGGTATGCAGTAAACAGTGATTTGTACAGCTGAAGAGAGAAAGATAGAAGTTCATGAATGTCAAAGAAGAAAGTCTTAAGCGTATTTTGCTGGAAGTTTCAAATATTAAATCTGATATCTAGCAAACAAGAAGACGTAAATACAATCCGAACAAAAACACCAGAGGTGCAAAAAGTGGAGCCAAGTTCTTTAGCCGTAAAAAGGTGTGAAATGGGAGACGGATGAGCCAAGTTCCTTGGTGACAGCATGGTCTTACGGGGCCCCCAAATCGTCGATTTTGCCATAAACTCTTGTTCCTGTATAACATGCTTCTGGCAGTGCTGACGTTTTCTGAAGTGAAGAACTTGGCTCATGCACTGCCGTGCATGTTGATATGAACAAGTAAACAAATGTTTCGATCCTCTGTTACGAGCCCAAGCAGCAACCTCAAATGTTGTGGTCCCAAATTGCACATAAAAAGCACTCACAGTAGGTTTGAAAGCTTCTCATTGTTAGTTTAACGATATTCCAGACTTATTCAAAATCTTGTGCATAATATAAAAATGTTACGGCTCAAACATTTGCTTGTACGTAAAGATTACTATCAGAAAGTCAGTGAATATTATTTTCTTTTGTGACTCTGAAGTTTTGTTTATTGCCATCGTGTGAGATTTAGAGTGAGTCAAATTCTATCTATATAAAAATTCAACGAAATAATTTTCGCAAGAATATGATTTCAATCAGCTCACATATTTATTTCTTTATTTCGGAACAAGAAAGTTTCTTCCTTATTCAAAAATTAAACATATGTTTCTGGATGGGCATAACTCTTAGTATATATGATTCTTAAATATATGATTCTAGGGGAAGGAAGAGTAACCTGGACACTCTAAGCAAAATTCGTGTTTTTGTGATCCTGTTTTCTTCAAGAAATAGAGGGCATTTTCATAGTATAAAGTATATTTTACAGTTATCACAGAACATTTCATTTTAATACTGCGTATCTGAACCGCAGTTCGTTATGCTATTACCTTTCTACAACTCTGTGCACTTACAATTTTACGAATTTGCGGGTTAAAGTGGCTGGTGGGTGGAGGGTAATTTGGCCATGAATAATTTTTCAAGAATTCCTTAAGAATGGCAAGATATAAAATAATCAACATTTTTCTAGAAATCAACACTTTGTCTCCCATGCGCACTTTACACTTCGTTCCCCTATATAAATTTGTATATTTGTTTTCAAGCACATTCGATTGAAATGGACACATTTTTTAGATCTCTATTTTTCGCTCTCTGTACCAACAACAGAGTTGTTATACAATGCAAGACATTTGAATCAACAGTAGTTGCAAATGGCTGACATGATCAAAATGTTTTCCGTGCAATTTATTTTCCAACGTTGGCGACGACTTTCGTGACGAAATAACCTGTAACACTTAACTATTGTAGTGCCCAAACGGAACCAAATATAGAAAAATGGTCCCTTTAAACATTCTCCTGCTTCCAATGGATATTCCAAAGATGTAACAAGCTGCCTCAGTATCATTTGACATGTTGAATTTGCGCAGAATGTGTTCTACTTCAGTGATTTCGAAAATAACCTCCGTTTTTTTAATTTTTGCACTTACGTGCTCTATATTTAATTCACCGTCTTACAAGTGCATAACGAACTTTTCCTATAGCGCCAGACTTCCGAATCACCTTGGATGGCCATTGAATTGCTTTATTTGTTCAAGATTGCTTCGAGTGGTAAGGTGGCTAACATTAAAAATGTGACTGAAAGAACAAGGAACAATAGCATTTAAGAAATTAAATTAAATATTGGTGTAGTGTAATAAAATGCGTTTAATATTAAATAAATATATAAATCCGAGAACACAATTGAAATATAATAATGGTAATGTAAATGGAATTTAATCTTTTCAGACTGTTAATAATGATTACGTAAGCACATCGGGTACTATAAATCATGAAATACACTTAAAATGCCTTTTAACTCTGTTTGATTTTATCTTTAGCGCCCCATATCAACCAAGGAAGTGTATACAGATTGAATTAAGAATTGAAGCTTTCCTGGCGGCGAATATTATAGAGATGTTCTCGGGATATCAGCCAGGTGAAGTCCGACGATAGAGCCGACGTTTCAAGAACAGACATTGTTCTCATCTTCAGGGCAAGTATCAAGTTCTCATCGTCGGACTTCACCTGGCTGGTATCCAGAGAACATCTCTAATGAATAAAGATTGTTCTTTGTGACTATCTATATTTATCTTCCTAGAATTCAGTACCAAATGCAAGACAACACCAATTGTCCACGTTCGAATTTCTTATGGTCCGAAACAGTAGCAAAAGTCTATCTATCTATCTATCTATCTATCTATCTATCTATCTATCTATCTGTAGGTCGAACAGGTTATATCGAACCGTTAGGTCGATAATATTTCTGTGTTTCTTAAATCTCTTTTTATGTTCTCTACGCCCAAATAAAGTCTTTCCAAAACCATTGCAGTAAGTTAGATTCAAAAATTTCAATATCTGTGTGTTTAATCGAATTTCTTACCTATAACATGCGTCATCATATTTTTTTTTAAAAAACGAAAATATTGATTTTTTTGGACACTTTGTTTTCAGATTCATTAATTTTGCTTTAAACTCTTGTATGGAGTTCATCTAACGTGATATCTACTCACAAATAAGGAAGTTGGGTTGCCGAGAGGAGAAAAGTCGAGGTGGTTCAGAATGTACTACCTGCGTTTCCTTCCCTAAGTCAGATAAACAAAATTTTATCTTTAAAAAAATCGTGAGAACAAAATACTAAAGATTTTAAAACCAAACTGCCGGGAAACGTTAGATATTTTTGACAAGTATCTTGGAAAAAATTGGCATTCCATTATGATAATATTTAGATCTATTATTTTAAAAAAATATTTTTTGCTTTAAATTATCAAGGTCATATTGACCCGAAATTGTGTTGAGGTTTGAATAGAATATTTTATATCTCTGCACCAATTTTATTTAACCTTTCTTAGATTTAGGCTATTTAACGAATACATACTTATTTTCTATGACATTTCGCAAAACGTTTATTAATTCTATTTTTTTAAAGCAAAAAATCTTGAAATTTTGAGCGGTCATTTTGCAGCTAAATGAGTGTTTCAAACCAAGGTTAAGTTTAGCATGCGCTTTCAACTAATAGAAAAATTCGCTCTGGTCATGTGACAGAAGAGCGTCTCACAAGATTCATTCTTTGATATGGAAATCTTGAGAAATGGGAAGTATCTCTTATCTATTGCATTGAGCACCAACATTTTAGCGTTATCCTGCCCAATCAGATCTCGATGTGTAACTACACGCGGGAAATCTGTGAAGCGTCACATCAGATGAGGCAAGGCAAGAAGGAAGGTATTTATTTGTTTCTAAAGCAAGCGGTGCGCAGAGTGTGACATGTATCATAAGAGATTGAATGTGGGGGAGGAGAAGTTGATATGGAGGGAGAGGGGTTAACCTTTCAGAAGAAAGAGAAAGTATTTGCTGGAGGCGCTTGAAGAAAATTGCTTCAGTCTTTTTGCTTTGCAGAACAGACAAAACTTTTTAAGCATATTATCAAATTTGGTTATTTCGTGGAAGTCGCTTGAAA